>CM042814.1:10106677-10214177 GCA_009982885.2 Hyles vespertilio | reverse complement strand
GAGGTGCTGCAGCAGCGCGGCCGCGGCGCCGGAGCTGCAGCGTGTAGTGTGTGTGTGTGTGCGCGCTACAGCTGCGTGTAGTCGGCGGGCCCGCACCAGCGCGCGAGGTGCTGCAGCAGCGCGGCCGCGGCGCCGGAGCTGCAGCGTGTAGTGTGTGTGTGTGTGCGCGCTACAGCTGCGTGTAGTCGGCGGGCCCGCACCAGCGCGCGAGGTGCTGCAGCAGCGCGGCCGCGGCGCCGGAACTGCGCGCCGCGCTCGTCGCGCGCGACCACCACTCGCGGTTCGCACAACGACCTGCACACAAATTATCATTTATTTATTTTATGGACTTCTCAATTAACATCTTGATTAAATATAACAAACAAAATTAAAATAGTATTATAGGCGACCACATTGCATTGAGCGATTTCTTCGAGAAAACTTTGGATGGAACAGAATTGTTGGAGTCATAAATTGGGCTATAAGATACACACAGTTACTACACTTAACACTATCGTACCAATATGGTTGTAAGTTTTATATAGTAACAAAATAGGGGTTATTAAATAATATCACATTACATAAATTACTTGTCTCTTTGAACATGACTCTACAATAATTTAATTCACATCACAAATCGTTCACGAGGATATCAGGAGCTATAAAATATGAGGTATATACAGGGTATATCAAGATTGCTACCGAAAACGAAGCCGGGTGGTTGTTTAAGCGACTTCAGATACAAAGCAATAGAAAATTTTACAAAAAATATTGTCAATTTTTTTTGTAATTGTTTTTCTTTTACCATATTTGGGTGGTAAATACATTTTTTTCCTAAAATAATAGTGTAACCTTTTATTTATAAATACTCTAAGGTATAAAACAGTTTAAATTATTATTTTAGCAGAACCTGTGGATTTACCACCCAAAAATGACAATATATAAAAAATCATTAAAAATTTATGTCGCATTTCTTTGCGAAATTTTTAGTTGCATTGTGTTTGTAGTCACTAAAACTACCACCCGGCTTCGTTTTCGGTAGCAGTCTTGATATACCCGGTATAAAAATAAAGTATAGGAATATTCCATACTATAAAATCAAAAAATTTCATGTCAAATTAAATAAATATATTTCAAATCCCAAAACCAAATTATTATCTAATACGAAAAAACATACGCCAATATACATACGTATATACTATACACAGAGCATGCGTACCGTTATTGAATGTGACGAGCCTACTACCGAGCGGGTACCCGGTGAGCACGCAGCACGACTCCCCCTCCGCCACGCTCGACGCGTACGCGCCGCGACCATCCACAGGCAGTGTCTGCAACCACACCATCACATGTCAATCGACAGGCTCTCTCTCTCTCTCTCTCTCTCTCTCTCTCTTCCTCCCTTCAGCCGCAGGAATAAACTGCTGAACATAGTCCTCCCCTTAGGATCTCCAGATCGACCTGTTGGGAGCGGCCTGCATCCAGTGACTTCCTGCAACCTTCCAGTCCACGGACTACAAGCTCTTAAAATATTCTATACGAGTTTGTAAATATATAAAATATATATAAATATATAATATATATAAATAAATATATATAATACAACACTTGATTATCCTTGCAACCGGAGTTGTTGCTGTATTTATTTTTCAGCTTGCCCTTAGCTCTAGATGAGTCAACTGAATTAACTTTTATTATTATGAAGTAGCTATAATAATTTTGTGTTTGAACGTGATTATAGCATATTACTATTTATTATTTCAATCTTTATTCCACACATAAAAAAACAAATACAATAGTCAGAAACATAAAAAAAATATGTAAATAAAATATGTATGTAAATCTGATGGCCGTTGGGGATGGAAGGTTTGACAATGGAGGCCACGTACAGGCGAGTGAAATTTCGGACGCCCACCTACAAGCTTGACGGGCGACCTGGTTAAGGTTGCGGGAAGGCCGCTTCCAGCAGATTGATATGGATATCCTTGGGGGAGGTCTTTGTCCAGCAGTAGACTTACTGTGGTTGAGATGATAATGATAATGAAGTATGTAAATGAGAAGCTCGGTATCAATTAGTAAGTATAAAGAGCAATACATGATGGTGAGTGACCTGCTCGACATCCTGGTCCATGGAGACGGCGAGCACCCACTCGCGCGCGTCGTCCAGCGCCGCGCCGCGCACGCCGCCGCCCTCCAGCAGCAGCGGCGCGCGCGACCAGTCCGTGCACTCTGACACACACACACATATTGCTTACTTCCTTACTTCAACGATTATTTCAAACAATGCATTATCTACAATCAGAGCCTTGCTACGGCATGACTTCAAAATGAATAGGACAAGTTGTAAAAAAAAATCTGCAAATACTGCATAAAACAATTTTACAATGATTAAATATCAATTAGCTACTATAATAATAATAATAATTATAATTAGTACTGAGTACTCACAAAATGTTTTTTTTTTATTATTTATTTATTATATTTCATATAATAGATTTTATAAGTATACTTAATGTCGTTGGCTTTCTCTACCAGTTAACCTTTGGGAAAAACAGAAATCAATCAAGAATAAATGAAGTGCGTTTACGTATTAACAATAAAAATTGAATATATAATATAAAAAATGTATATTTAATTTACCGAAATCAGTATAGTCTAGTAGATGCGCGCTGTCTTCGTCTGCCGCTTCAGTGAGGTCAAGGCAGCGGTTAAGCATCACAAACGCCTCGCGCGCGCCGCCAGCGCCCTCTCCACGCACCACCATGCCGCACGCGTAAAACGCTACCCATGAAAAACCACATCAGCCAAATAAATTCATTAAAACACCCTGTTGCTGCAACTCTAGCAATGGACAAGTTCATAAGCTACGGACATTGCCGCTACGGACTACGACGATCTACGAATTCGTAGCGTTTGTTGTAGGCATTGCATAGCGTAAATACTAATGAGCGAGCTTGGGCTACGCGCTACGAAATATAATGTAAAGAGAATTTTACAATTTAATTTAACACACTATATAGTATACTTTATAGAGGAAGTCACTCATTTCACAACTATTAATATGGCGCTATTATGATACTTATTGTAGAACTTACCGACGTCGGCGACTATAATATCAGTGTAGCGCGGCAGAGCCCTGGCCGCGCGGCCTGCTATTTGAGGGACGTGCAACGCCATCAGCAATGTTATTGCCTGCAAATTATAATTATTTTTAAACATTGTCTCATACTACACATATCGCACGTTTAGAATTAGAGTGACCTAACTAAAAAAATCTTATTTTTTGGGAAACATTCGTTAAAGATTTGTAACAAAAGAAATTTTCTACTTATGAAAGAAACATCTAGAAGACTAATTTATACATCTTTCTGCCTTTCATGCGTCAATAGGTCATTTTTTAATAACGGGTCGATGGTTTATTTTGTGCCAAAATATGATTAAAATCCGAAATATATTTTTTTTGTCACTGTAATTCTAACAGTGCGATATGTTGGATCGACAAACTGCATCATTAAATAAGCATTTATTTATAGCGAAGGATATCTTAGCCACAGCACAAGATATAAAGAAACCGAAACTACGAAAATAAATTCAAAGAAACTAAAACTTGTATAACCTGCATAGCTCTGTCGTCAGCGCCCAACGCGTGCATGACGGCGGCGGCGTCGTTGAGCGCGCTGAACGCTCTGGGCGCGGTGGAGACGCGCACCAACAGCTCCGCGCATATCGCCTTGCCCAGCGCCGCGTCGCTCTCCGACACCGCGCCGCCCGCCGCCTCGTCGCTCACCAGGTACTGACGCAGCGTGTCCAACACTTGCGATAGGGCCTCGGGGATTTCTTCACTTTCTATGTCTATACCTTCTGTACGCTGATGGTAAATAATATAATTGATTTGACTTTATTCCAATAGATTTAAAATGATCTCTATTGTGAGTCAGTATTTCACGTAGTATCCTAAGTATTACAGTTTTTAAAGATAGTGGTCACAACTCCTACTATCTTATCTTCTTCTTTCTTCTTATCTTACTTCCTAATTCCATCCCCTACTACCTTACACCTTTTTCCTGTAGTTCAACTTTCCATTGCAGGGCAAGGGCCTCCTCTACAATCGAGAGTACAATTGAGATTGATTACAATCTATACTAATATTTAAAGCTGAAGAGATATTTGTTTGTTTGTTACCTCTAATATTAGGATCTACTGGTTCATTTTGAAAAAAATATTTTTGTTTTGGATAGGTTATTTATCGAGGAATGATACAGGCTATATCATCAGGCTATGATATATAGAGGAGAAGCAGTAATGAAAAATCTTGCAAATACGAGGATACCAGTATAAATTATTGATATTCGAAATTGAACATTTTGGGCGCTATTTTGAAAAGTGTATCTGCACCTTGGCGGAGCTGGGCGGTATCGCTAGTAGTAGATAAAGCTACATACAGGCTGCGCCTTGAACAGTTGCGCGGCGTATCTGAGCGCGTAGTGCGGCGCGCGCGAGGCGGCGTGCGCGAGGCAGCGCCGCCAGTGTCCCGCGCGCGCCAGCCGCTCCAGCGCCTCCGCCTCCGCCGCCGCCTCGCGGTCCAGCTCCGACGCTATACCACGGGCCTCCTCCACCTCGTAGCTCGATGCACCCTGCTCGTGCTCCGTCTCTGTACAATTATTCATTAATAAAATTAATAAACTGCCCAGGTGGCGTAGTTGTACTACGGTACGGTTACAAAGCTATGGTCTCGGGTTCGAATCCCGGGTTGGACAAAGTTATATTGGATTTTTCTACTCATTGTCAGCCTAGAGTCAGGAATTTGTGCCCGATATGGCGATAGGCTCGCTAACTATCACATCGTGGGACGAAACATACAAGGCGAAACGTGGGTGCCCTGGCACTTCTGCCTACCCCCCTTCTGGGAAAAAGGCGTGAGTATTTTACATACATAAATACATACTTTATGTATGTATTTAAAATTAATAAAAACACCCAACAGTCGCATACATACTCCTGACCCCACACTAAGATAGAGTCTTGTGTAGAAAGTATAATATTGGGAACTACGAGATACTTTTCGGTCTCACAAGCACCCAGACCCGAAACAACTGTGGTTCACACAAACATTTTTTCGGTGCGGGTATAGAATCCGCGGGTTCTCGTTTCACAGCCGGTGTCTAACCACCTACGTCACGGAGGCTATCAACTGTTTTCAAAGATACATAAAATCAAATAATAAGTTTGTAACTTTTGTGCGTATTGGTGTCATGGGCATGTCCTGCAAACATTACTTATACATGAAAAGTAGGTACGCATGACCGTATGAAAAGCAAGTTTTACCTTGTGGTTCTTTGTCATCATCGGCATAACCTTCAGTGAGAGCTGCTCGAAGCTGTTCACCGATATCAGTTTGACCAATAGCGGCGAATCTGCCAAACAGAAATATTTATTGTAATTCAAATATTTATAGATAAATAAGCTTTAAAAATAGTGTGTTTGGTATTATTCTCAATTTAGATAACGTTTCTCGGTAGTGGTTTCTTTGAATAGATTTTTCCCAGAACGGTTATTTTATTCAATTTTTTGAGGAAGTATTATCAATAATGACAATGACACTTCCGTTACATTTACGGCAGTTTTGTACGTACTTACTAATTAGTTATCCCCAAAACAGTATAGATATAAATTTGAAAGGATTCTGGCCACTCGGGATAAAGGAAAAGCCAGGATGCTGTTGAGTACGCCAACATTAATTGTAGGATACATCTCAATAAGTTGTGATTTGTTCCGTACACATTCCGCCAAAACGTATTGGACATCTTCTACTCTACTACAAACTCTACAATCAGGTGTATCAGGCAACCCTATTAATTTTTAAATGTATTAGTCGGAATGTGTCTAGAACGAACGCCAATAATGTGACAACAATTTTACGACTCAGATAACATCGGTACCTTAGAGTATCTACGATATAGAGGGAGCGCTGGTACTTCAAAAACGTAGATAAAAATAGTGGTGCCGGGCCACCTTTTTCCGCCCTTCAATTGGCTAATATTTGGATAGGTTGTGCAACATACATAAATTGCTAGGAAAAAATATATAAAAATAAATATTTTAGTGCTATTTAATTTCACTTAAACTTATTTTAAAAGGATAACAGCTAAATATAATTTTGAATATCAAAGGAATTTATAGCAATTTATTGCTAAATAATTAATTCAATTTTCACTAATATAGGAGCGTTACCAACATAACCAACAAGAAAATATCTAAGTTTTTCAAAACGCGAATGTATGACAGCGCTCCCTCTATATTATAAATACTCTAAGATCGGTACCTCTCGGCGAGCAGGTCCGCTGCATCGCGTCGCTCCTGCGCGTGCAGATGGTCCCTGGCGAGTCGGGCGGCTCTGAGCGCGGCTCGCTCGGCCAGCTTGTGCGCGCCGGCCTGCGCGGCGGCGGCGCTGGCGTCGCACAGCACGCGCACGGCGGGCGCCCAGCGCCGCGCGTCCGCGTGCTGCGCCGCCGCGCCCAGCAGCGCCGGCACGCCCGCCGGCACCGCCTCCGCCTGCGCCGGCAGGTACTCGCGGGACACGCGCGCCGCCTCCTCCCACAACTCTGCACACACGCACACACATACGTCATGTTCACGCACAACGAGCATAGTATGTTACATTGCACGTTCTTTGCGTGTGTTAGAATACTGTCACAAAATACTGCAACAATTTTTATAAATTTCATTAAAACTACCCATCGTATGATTCACAAGTAGTGGGGAATCGATAATATAATGCGTTGACTCGCTTGGATCGTCACTTTTTCGTGTGACAACGACAGATGAAGGACCATATCCTCGCCGGTAGCAACAATAAGTTTGAGAAAGGAAACATATTTCGATCGTGAGTCGTTGCACTGAGCGGAAGCTCTGAGATTGAGCAGTGAGGAGTACCAGGATTGGCAAGTTAAGTTATTAATATGATGTTTTGTTGCTCATTGCTCAGAATATTTAAATATTATTCTGTAACATTGTAATTGTCGATTGTGGTTGAATTAAACCATATTATTATAAATATAAATAACATTTAATATAATTGATAAGTTTGTAACATTATAATATTATTGACCATTGTGTTAAGTGATAAATGTTAAATTATATGGTTAAAAATATAATTATAGATAAATCTATTGAAATACCCATGTTTATATTATTTTATATACGCTTTTCCCACAACAATTTTACCACGTGTATAATTATTATTATTCAAATATTCCGTATAGCTACAGCAGGAAAATTGCGCTGTGACTTCGTTGATCGCAATCCGTATTCTTTGTCTCTATAATTATTATGAATGTAGACAATGGAACATTGAATTATGTTACTAGTTTATCATTAATTCAGGTCGTATGCCTTCAGGTTAGGACAAATTGCACACATATTGAGTCTTCATCTCGCACGGTCTAAGGCTGTATCTTTGATTTACTGATTAGTAACGTATAATCACGATTATATATGAACCTTATAAAAAATATACAAATATTTGGAATATCTGACCGAGTTCCTTGTAGTGCTGCACGACCTCCCTGGGCCTGTTGGCGCGGATCATGAGCGCCTCGAACTGCTGCAGGTCGCCGCGCTCCGCCGCCGCGCGCCCGCCCGCCACCAACACCTCTTCCACCTGCAACAACATTGCAATACTTCATCTTTTATATCTTTCGTTGAAACGATATTCATTCGATTTTTCGATGGTGTGTCTATTATTATAAATAAATAAATAAACGTATATGAACAACGTGAATATGCTTAATACTGTATCAGCCCATATACGTCCCACTGCAGGGCACGGGCCTCCTCTACAATCGAGTGGTTAGGCCATATAGTCCACCACGCTGGCCTAGTGCGGGTTGGCGGACATACATACCATAGATTTTTTTATAAATCGTTATGGTATGCAGGTTTCCTCACGATGTTTTCCTTCACCGTTTTAGTGCATGGTGATTGACTCCGAAAAGTCAGAGGTGTGCCCTGGGATTCGAACCCGCGACCACCGTGAACATGTTAGCAGTAGCGTCTAGTCCGTTTACCAACAGGCCACTACGCACTATGTTTGTTAATTATAGTTATAATATAATATTCTTTAAAAGACGATTTTTGAGACTAACCCCTTTTTTTTCCAAAAGTTTAATCATCTAGCACATGAGTGATTTCAAAATAACAAGCAAAACGATTCAATAGTATAAAAACCATACTGATATCAAGGAAGAATAAGGAAAGAGCACTTAAAAATATATTGACTAACTAGCATGGTACAGTACCATATGCGGCGCGTGCTGGTCAGCCAAGGCGAGCGCTCGCTGGTGGTGTCCCTTGCTGAGCCACATGCGCACGGCGTGGTCGGGCGCGGCGGCGCGCAGGAAGGCCGCCTCGGCCGCGTCGGGCTGCGCGTCCGCCAGCGCCGCCGCCTCGTGCCGCCACACCTCGCGCTTGCTCACGCCGCCGCCCAGCGCGCTCAGCTCCATCGCGATGTCCCAACTGACATACACCATGTATGCATCGTCATCATCACACAGATCTACATCTGCGGTACTGACCATTACATATACCGACCATAAACCTTAAACATTTAGAAGATGTTGGAGAATATCGCAAGTTTACTATTGGCAGTCACTTGGCTGTGCCTAATTTGCAAAACATTTGCTGCAACCTGCAACATGCTGTCTATCTTGAATTATTACTAGCCGAAATTGGACTTTGCGTTTTGACATCACGCATGTGACGAAAAGTTCCCTTTCGATTCTACCACGCTAACCAAGTGTGGATAGATATGTTAAGTGTGTCCTCATGACTTGTCCAATCAAATCAACCAACCCAAACACGGAAACTTTATAAGCCCAATTTTAAATTGTCGCAATATTGAGAACACCATTAGTCTTCTTCCACCATTATTTAACACCACCACATAATCACCAGTACTAATGCAATATGTAATAAAGTACGCCGTAGTGTACAGACCGTTGCGCCTGCAGCGCCCACTTGGCGCCGATGGCAGCGAGCCCGCGCGCCGCCAGCAGCCGCGCGCCCGCCGCGCCGCCCAGCGCCGCCGCGTGCTGCACCGCCACCTGCACACGCACACCACTCACTATACTGCCGCTATATAACATTAAGTTATTATACTAGAGCAGATATCGGTAACAAAATCTGCGTATTATGCGAGCACACGGAAACCCAGTGAAAAGAGATTGCCAGAGAGAGAAACAGAAGGAGCGGCACGATACCGTTAATTTCGTTACAAACATTTTGTTTGCAGTGTCACCACTAGTATAATATCTAAATGTCATATAAACACCTAGCCTCACAGAACAAATAACAACCTGTCCATTCCATCCCCACATGTCCATTCCCACAGAAACAAAAAAGCTAACATTTTTTTTATACCGATGATTGTCGAGAAGAGCATGACATTTGCCTGATGGTAAGTGATACGACCGCTCATGGACAGTAGCAAAACCAAATAGTACCATGAATTAGAAAGCAATGCTTGGCTTTCTACTACGCTCACCACCCGAAACATAACATGTGAAGTCCTTGAGACTTAACATCTCATTGTCTCAAAATCTCAATGGGTCCAGCAGCTCTGGCTGCAATGTCCTTAAAACCGAAACACAACAATGCTTTTACCCTGCTGTTTGGTGGGAGAAATAGATATTGCGGTAGTACCTACCCGGGTGACCTCTCACATATGAGAGACCAACCACCAGTACTTTCTGAACGGGGATCACCATTGCTCATGGGTTTTGGCAGTGCCAAGATTAATTATTACAGTGGCTAGAAACTAATAAAACAGTGATTGCTATAAAACACAATAACACATTAGAGTATTCCTGGTGTAATAAAGAGTAGTGACCTGTTGCTGCACGGCTGGCGGTGCGTGCGCACGCGCGACTCTCTCCGCGCCCTCCCACTGCCCCGCCGAGCGGTACATCTGAATCGCACTCTTCCAGTCTCCTGCAACAATCGTATGTATATGTGCAGACAGAAAGGATACCTTCCACTGCAAGTAAAGAGGCCACCCGTGATCTTGGGCTTTGAATGTATATAACTGCCCTAACTATCAGGTCAGCATTAGTTTAGGACCATAAGGTCGTTAACATGCATTACGAGGTTTATAAGTGGATGGTGTTTATTATAATACTGGTAAATCTAACGATGGAAATTTAATTTTCATTACTAGTAACTTAACAGCTGCGGTTAAAGCAAATAGGAGTATCTAATGGGTTCATGCCAAGGCGCACGACCTAAACTTTGGCCATAAAAAGTATTTTCCTTCATCCTTACTCGTAGTTCCTATTTTGAGGATGATATGTTGGCTTCCTGGGCTATTACCCATATCGACTCCGCATAATAATAATGTTGGTATCTGTATTCTGTAATATGAGCTCAACAAACTGATATGTTTATATCTCATACCTATGTGCTTTCTTCTATTAACCATACAAACTTAGAGATCTAGATTGAAATAGAGAAAAGCCCAAAGCCCAAGCTACAAAGCGGAACAAAGATCTCCAACGAGCCAGCTAACCTGCTTGTACATAGTAGTTCTCTGCGGCGCGCAAGTCCCCGGAGGCGTGCAGCGCCTGCGCCACGTGGCGCCGCGTCGCCTCCAGCAGCGACGGCCGGTGCGACGCCACTAGCCGCAGCATCGCCTCGTACTGGCCCGCTTCCTAAACACACACTATTGGTTTATGTCATAGTTTTGTGAAGGCATCAGCTGATTGGTATATAGTGATCATCGCTGTATAAAAACATCAGCTGTAGTCGAAGTTCATGGGTGCCTTGCTGGACTTTAAGAAAAGCCTCCCTTTTTTATATAAGAGGTCCGGCTAATAGGCAAACAGGTCACATGATGGTAACTGCACTGCCGCCCATGAACATCTAAAACGGCGGAATTATAGACTTTCATTCCAAGAACAGGTTCAGTAATCTTTTGTCATTTTCAAGAATTTTGTAATTGGTGGCTAAAAAATGATGCTGGTGAAACATTCAAGTACAACTCTTGTAAGTGTGAACAAGGAGTTAAAAACGAAGACGACTGACCTTATACATAGAGATGGCTTCATCAGGCTCGCCAAGCCCAATGTATATCTGCTCGGCCTTCTTGTACTGCCCTTCACTGCGCAACTGCTGCGCTAGTGGTATGTAGATGTCCTGTGTCTCCTGTTCGGAGAGCGTGGCGGCGGCGAGGCGCAGGCCGTCCGCCACGCGGCCCGCCGCGTTGTAGGCGCGCACGCACCGCGCACTCATGTCACACCACCTCAGCAGACGCTCTGCCGTCTCCCACTCCTGCATAAAGTAAAAAAGTGTGTGTGTCTTCACAAATCACGGCTGTAACAAACTTTAAAAAGTCATATTACGAATTGGAGTGTTGAAATCGGACCCAGTGTTCTGGCATGAACTATATGACCCTCTTGGCGTAAAAACTCGATCACTCTTGTGCATATACCGGGTATCTCAAGACTGCTACCGAAAACGAAGCCGGGTGGTAGTTTTAGTGGCTACAAACACAATGCAATTAAAAATTTCGCATAGAAACGCGACAATTATTTTTTATGATTTTTTAAATATCGTCATTTTTGGGTGGTAAATCCATAGTTTTTGCTAAAATAATAAGTTAAACTCTTTTATACCTTAGAGTATTTATAAATAAAAGGGTATACACTATTATTTTAGGAAAAAATGTATTTACCACCCAAATATGGCCATAGGAAAAAAATCAAAAAAAAAAAATTGTCGCTTTTTTTTGCAACTTTTTCTGTTGCATTGATCTGAAGTCGCTTAGACTACCACCCGGCTTCGTTTTCGGTAGCAGTCTTGATATACCCTGTATATACATAAAAGTATCCTAACATACTGTTATAATAGAGACATATTATACAGGGTATAATATCGAGACTGCTACTTTAAGGTAGGTACTCTACTACTTGGTAGTAGAATCTCAAAAAGAATGCCGCAGATCAAGCCCGTCAAGAGGCTTGTACATTTTGCATAGTCGGCCACCTTGATGTACTAATGCTAAATAGGTTTATAAAATTATTCAGTTTTAAAAGTATACTTACTTGAACAGAAATGAAGTGATCACCTAACTGTTCACATTCTGTCTTTATAGATTCTTTATCATCGATCGCCTGTAAAAATACAATAAAATTTACTATTTATTTATTTATTTTATTAGGATCACCAACATAACGTGTATTTACACTATTAACAAAGCAATAATTAAAACACATGCTAAATACCGTTACAATTATAGGCGACCACGGCATGCGTATGACGTTTGAAGTTAAATTTATCATTAAAAATCAAATCAAATTAGTTCTTACTTAAATTATATTAAAATGAATTACTACTTTTTTTTTCTAAATTAAGCAAAATCAAATCACAAACAACTGAAATCAAATATTCAAATAAGTAATAATACAACATCAAAAAAACAATTACTTTAAAAATTAAATCATAACTCAAATTACACATTCAAATAATAAAAAATATACATTTATAACCAAATCAAACATAAGATAAAACAGAATTAAATAAAATAACTGACCTTAAACAATAGAAAATACAGAAACAAAACAAATTAAGAGAGGCAATTGATAGTATTAATCGTACTATAACAATAAATAATCATACTTCCCCAGAATGGGTGAGAAGGTGAATTAACCTAATTCCATTATGAGTATACAAATGCAGCTGTTAGCTGTAATATGCGCAATCATACCAAAACAACACAGACACACTCATTCAAGTCATGTCTAACCAGGAGAGGAGTTTAACACCATTCCTCTCGTAAATAATGTGTTTTGATACCAAATAGTTGGTAGCGTTATTGTTTAAGTGTGTTTGTGTTGTGACCTGTTGGTAAATAGACCAGACGCGGCTGCCAACATGTTCACGGTGGTTGCAGATACGAATCCCAGGGCACATCTCTAACTTTTCGGAGTCATATGTGTATTGATAGTCAAAAACATCGTTAGGAAACCTGCAAACCATAGCGATTGGTATGCAGGAATACGATTTTTTATAGTTTGTAAAGTCCGCCAACCTGCATTAGGGCAGCGTGGTGGATTATATGGCCTAACCTCAATCGTACTCTCTATTGTAGAGATGGCCCTGCAGTGGGACATAAATGGGTTGATAGCTTTGATCAAATATAAATTTGATCAATCATCAAATATAAGCTTGTGGCCTTATTCAATGTTAGTATGGTCCAAAAATATAATAAATCTTAATTTAAAGGAATAAGGTGTACTGTTACCTGAAGTTGATTATAATTTAAGATTTTTTACTAGAAAGAAGAAGAGAAAGAAAGAAAATGCTTTATTACTACATTTCGTAGTTCGAAATTCAAATGTATAAGTATAAGCACCCTCGTCCACTTTTGGCATATGATTTTGTTCCGGACCCTGTATCTAGTATATCGCATCTTTAGAATTATGGAGACCTAACAAAAAAAAATGATTTTTTGGAAAATTCAATAAGCTTTGTAACATAAGAAATTTTGTACTTATGGAAGATACATCCAAAGAACCGAAGTATACATCTATATGCCTTTCATGCGTCAATAGGTCCTTCTATAATAACTGGTGGATAGGTCATTTTGAACCATTATATTATGATTAAAAGCCAAAATACATTTTTTTTGGACTAAGTCATTTTAATTCTAAAGATGAGATATATGATCGGTTGTTAGAGTGAAGTACTCGTCGTGTTGTACCTGCAGTATGTGCAGCGCGCGGTCGTAGTGGTGCGCGTGCATGGCGGCGGCGAGCGCGGCGCGCGTGTCGCCCGCCTCGATGAGGTGCGGCACCGCGGCGCCCGCCTGCCGCGCGCACACCAGCCAGCGGCCCCACTGCAGCTCCACGCGAGTCACTAGACCCGCGCACCGCTGCGTATGTACACAATGCGATACTGAACCAACTCGGGCGGTAGTTTTAGTCACACTATACAACAAATTGGCAATTATTTTCTTGTGAATGAGATTTTGTTGGTGGTAATGATCCATAGTTTTTTTTTTCGAAAATTGTAACTAGAAAAGATAATTTAAAAAGAACTTGGGTACTAAAGTATCTTTAAAAATACAATTTCCCATTATTATTTTAGGAAAAACTATGTATTTTATTTTCGACGGCGAAAATTACAAAATAAATTCGTTACTATTTGCAAAAATTTTAGTTACATTGTGTCTCAAGTTATTAAAACTACCACGTGGCTTCATATGTTGTCGCAGTCTAGATATATTCCGTAATTGTAAAATTGGAGTTCTATTGAAGCTCAGACGAATACGGAGTTGAGCGGAGATGTGTTGAAACTCCCAATAATATAAACACAATCGGAACAGACTATGATGTTGTGATTAGAATGCCTAACACCGCAGTAAGCGACTACAACATACCATCATATCATAATTAGGCCTCTCACGGATGGAATTAAATCGTATTCCTACTGCATTAAATATTTCAATCTAGGGATCAAAGCTTTACAGCAAACGTATATGTCTACAGCACCGTATATAAAGGAGGGACGCTGGATTAAGTAAACCAATAAATATACAATGTCTATTATACATATTATCTACATTAGTACCTCTCTCGCCAGTTGCACAGCTCTAGCGAAGTTTTGTCCCTTCGCGTAGTACTCCACGGCGGTCTGGTAGTCGCCCTTCCGCTCAGACAGCTCGCCCGCCATCTCCCACCACTCCTCCTGTGACGCATCAAAGAACCTTGTATTTTTAGTGTGATTAGTTAATTTTGTCGTTATCGGGCTAAGAATAAGAATATTGACTGATGAACATGCTAATAAAACATGTTATTTTTAAATTATGTTTCACAGAACTTCAGATAATCTTTCCAGATAATCTTACAAGCTATAAACTTATGGAACTATCATAGAAATTAAAACTATAGATTGCAACCTACTAAGTGTGAACACAGCATGCTTAATGAGAATGTAGGTTGTGTTGTACATTAAATTACTATCTCAATTAGATAAGTTGGTATTGTAGATTCACATAATGTTTTTTCTTACGGAAGTCTTAGCACCAAGACGGAATATATTTCAAAATTGTTTTGGATGTCATTATAAGCAGAAGTCATTCTGCAGATAGGAGAATGTTGACCGAGGTTAATTAAAAAAAAACGACTTATAGAAAGTTTTGCGATTATTCAAACGACTCTCAGGGCGCGGGATAGCGAACTGAATACGATTTAAAATATCTGTAATGAAACATAAAGACATAAATGTCTGTAATGAAACATAAAGTAGCATATGTCTTGTTATACTGGAAATAGAAACCTGTTTAAGTTTATTAGATAATATTCAAGATCCACATACACACATCGCCACACTCGCCTGTATAAGTTGGTTGTGCACAGCGTCCACCACATCAGTGTCGCGCAGCAGGTGCGGGTGCTGCAGCAGCAGTGCGGCCGCGCGCCGCGCCCGCCCGCCGCGCAGCCACGTGCGCACCGCGCCAGTAACATCACCAGCCGCCGCCAGCGCCGCGCCCGCCTCGCCCAGCCGACCTGATGTACAAACATACATATATCAACACACTAGTACTCAAGTCTCAACAATTCATCATCATCATCATCATCATTCCAAGTCCACTGCTGAACATAGACCTCACTCCAAGGATCTCCACATCGACCTGTTGAAATTTATATGACGTCATTAAGGGGTACATGCCAATACTCGCCACACTTGGCAGGCAGGTTGGCGAACGCAGGAAGGGACTCACGTTAATGACGCTAATGCCCATCATCAACCGGGAAAAGGAAATAGGGTTTGTGGGTAGAGGATATAGTGAAAAAGGAAAGTATGGCCTGTAGGAGTGGATACTACAGTCATGAAAGGGAAGGTTGGCAGTGACTGCAGTAGCTCGGGGGACGAGGTCGCATACTCGTAGCACCTATTCTAGGACAGGCCATGATCACTAGATTGGAACATTCCTGACCAACAATAAAAACTCAAAATAAGTTAGTTGAGGATTCAACTTCCTCACACCAATTACTGCATGTCCTGTCGACCACGACCATTAGTACCTATTAGGAGTAGTCAGGGGCGTGCGCTCCTTGTAGGCAGAAATGCAGTGCTTTACTTGCCATTCACAGATATTTTATTATAACGTTCGTACGTTTTAGATGACTTTAATTTATAGTAAATAAATGAATACAAAATATAGTACCTTAAAAACGCCTAATATTTTATAATTAGCACCTATTTGCAATCACGCAAACATTATGTTTGCCACGCGAAAAGCAAGCGGCGCTGCAAAGCAAAATAATGTACCTAATCAACCAAGTCATGCCGCCGCGTCCCGCATGACATTTGTTTGCATGTGTGTAGTAATTTGGGTGTCCATGAACAGCCGCAAACGCACACACCCATGAGTATAGAAAGCCGCGATTCCTGCGGCAGGCCTCGGAAGTTCGGCAGTTGTCGGGAGTAATCGTGAATGTTCGTTGCCTATAATCCTAGTAAAATTAATAGGCGGAAATCTAATAAATCACCTATGCACATGCATTTTTGGTTAGTAAGGTTTTATTTGTTTAAATAGCAAAAATGTTTTGTGTTTCGCAGGGACTATTTTGCTTTTTTCATGTGTTTTTGCATTGTTTACTATTTTATAGTAGGTACCTAGTATGTTTGTAAAAAAAATAGATTTCTTAAAAGATTTTTCATTTTAACATTTGAAAGTGTGTACATTTAACAGTTTATTACGAAGTTTCGATATTGTAGTCATTTGCTTTTACTAGTGTGTTTGTTATTTTTTCAAATGTTATTTGATTGTGAGGTTTGTGTTAAAAATGTATGTTTATCAAAGGAATGAATGTGTGTGGCCGAAATCTTGCGTTTATTTACATCGGGATATAGTAATCTCAAGTAACCGGAACCTTGAATATGTGAAAATTGAAAGCTGACTAGGTGAGTTTTTTTATTTTACTTATAAGAATTTCTTCCGCCGCGACGATCGATCGCTGTTTTTTCTGCGTTGCCGTAGAAGATGGACATGAATAGTAGTACCTACATCTAAGACTTGTTATGTTGGCATGGTTTCCGACTTAGAGATCCGTCGCGTGGCTGTGGCAATGCTAAAAAACTATAAAAGAAAAAGTCTTTGTGACCGAGTTCGCCGCCGCATACCCAGTGTCATAATCCTGTGCACGCCTCTGGGAGTAGTATTAATACTCGTATAGAACACTTTAACGCTGCGAATCTGATATGCTGCATTTCCATACAAACAAAGAAGACGAGCGAAAATTGCTGAAAATACGTTCAACAAATTTGTGATGACATGTTAATACATGCCCACCAACTATTTAGTGGAAACGCACAATTACACATTGTCGAGCATGTATTAACCACAGCGAAATTACTCAGTTACACCTTTTATTAAACCTTCACCAATCACCAAACCTTCAAAAAAATACAACAGATATATCTCTGTATGCCATCACCAGTGGACATGAGATAGTCCATGTACTGCTGCTTGAGTATGGGCACGGAGGCGCGTTCTGCCTTCTCGGCGACGGCGATGGCGTCGGTCCAGCGGTTGAACTGCTTGTACATCTGTATGGCGAGGTCGGCGCGCGCCGCTCGCTTCACGTAGCACTCCTCCGCCGCAGACAACTTGCCCGCGAATATCGCCAGACGAGCTCGCATCACTGCGCTGTGCAGACCTGCCAACAATCATTTCATCACTCAGAAATCAATCATTGGTTAGTTGCAGCGTATCGTGATTGATATATCATTTGGACAGGCATATCCTATTATGCAAGTTACATTTTTTTTTTGTGTTGACATCCACATCAGGATTCAACGCCATGAAACAATACTTGGAAAATATGGAAAATTCTTATTTTATGTAAGAATAAGCTCCCGGCCACTGTGTTAGCCAACTGAGTAATTGTCCCATAATATGTCAAAACACAGAGCAATTAACCGCTATAAATAATAAATATTACCAGCAGTAACATCTCCGTCGCCTTCAGCGGCTGCCAACTGCACTGTTTTGTCCAAATAAAACGTGCGAGCCTCGTCGCCTACTTCGCGATAACACTTAGCAGCAAGCTACAGAGAAGAATATTAACACTAAATAAATATTAGAGTTGAGGCGGAAATCTTCTCAACCATGCGATTTAGAGCTGGCATCTCAGACAAACAAGAAAAAAGATTCGATAGCAAGCTATCGTCAAAATAACATGATACAAAAGAATCACAGTTGAAACGTGTTTTACTTGAACATCTTCGTTCTGCAGAGCTCGTTCAGCAAGCTGCCTCCAGAGCGGCGCCACGTCCGCGCCGCTCCCCACACTCTCAAGGTACGACGCGCAAGCCGACAAGTCACCACTGCGAAGAGCATTATCTGGAAAATAAACTTACTGATAAAAAAATCTACTCTGAACCATAAGGACTTCTTTACGCTAGAAAATTCCATTACAAATCTTCAAACCTGAGCAAGTGAAAATTTATGGTATGAGTATAGCTGTTTTCACTAATGCATCCAGAGAGACGGTGATTCACAAACCATCCTAATTATACATCTCCCATTGCGAAATCCTGGCAACTAGGATAGCTAGTTACCCCACAACTTGACATCGAGCAAAAAAGTGAAACAAGTTTTTTAAGGATACTAGGTTTTCTATAACTCGGAGCACATTGAATCAGAAAGCATATAACTTGAAGCTTACTGAACGCGAGTCTGTGTTCATCGAGCTGCACGTATGGCACGTGCGCTCCCTGCAGCAGCACGCGGCGCGCGCTCACCTGCACGGCCGCGCCGCCGCCGCACTCGCACAGCTCCACGCTGCCCGCCTCCCCCGCGCTGTACCTGCAACCGCACACCGCACATAGCATGCCACTTCACGCGCAACCTCCTGGATAATGTGGTTTATTACTTCTTTTTTTCATTTATTCATGATTAACAAAAAAGCTGTACCTGCAACCACAAACCGCACGTGCAACCCTACGCGTAAAATAACGTGCAACTTAATGTGCAACACCATCAGGCTAATGCGGGTTTTATACTTATTCAAATTAAATATTTTTTTTTTATTCATTTATCATGATTGCAAAAAATAAAAACTCAGATTGTGTAATTACACAGTGCGGTATTTATTACGAGTAGTTTACTTCACTATATCAACACATATATTTTGCACTTCAGGGCACGGGCCTCCTCTATTATCGAGAGTACGATTGAGAGTGGTTAAGCCACAGAGTCCTCCGCACTGGCCCAGTGCGGGTTGACGGAGTTAAAATATCATAGAAATTCCTACAAATCTGAAATCGCTTTGGTGTATAGGTTTCCTCACGATGTTTTCCTTTGCCGTTATGGTGCGTGGTGATTGACTATTAACACACATGAATCCTAAAAGTCAGATGTGTGCCCTGGGATTTCAACACGCAACCATCGTGAACATGTTGGAAGCCGCCACTGGTATGTTTATCAAAAGGTCATCAAGCACTTATTCAATGGCGGATCCAGGGGGGAGGTCATGGGGGTCATGACCCCCATTATCTTGTTGATAAAATTTATAAGCACATTTAATTCTTTATATGTCGATAAATAAAGTAAAAAAGTATGTGTGTGTTCACAAATCACGCTTGTAACAAACTTTAAAAAGTCATGATTATGAATTGGAGTATTGAAATCGGACCCAATGTTCTGACATGAACTATACTACCCCCCCCCCCCCCTGGCGTAAAAGCTGAATCTGCCCTTGCACTTATTACGAGCACTATAATACAAAATAATGAAAATAAAATACTAACCAAACGAGAAGATGGGTCGGTGTCTGTGCAACAACAGCATCGCTGTTCTCAATCCACTGCACAAATCCAACTCCGCTCGCTATGATCTCCTAGAATCGATACAGTAAAAGCATCAAGAACAGCAAACGTACAATATTTTACGAACCGTTGCAAACCTAAACTATTTTCAAAAATAAGACAAAACGCTGTCCCGCCCTCACACCCATCAATGTGAACTCCTGTGAGCCAGGATCAACAGTTGCACGCAATGTTATGACACCGAACACTAAAGCTCGGCGATTCTCCGAGAATGTCTAACTAGTCTTTAACCCGCAACGAAATTAATCAGAAAATTAAATTAATAGGATGAGTTGACAATAAATTATTGTCCACTTCCCTCCGTGCAAAAGTGAACTAAAGAGGTAAATAACCTCGCAAAAAGACTTTTGCAGTCGGAGAAACCAGCTGTAAAGCACCACGGATCAAATCATTTTTACATTTAAATGGAACCTATTATGTGAGCTTTTATACTTGACTCCAGTAATAGGTATGGTAAAAACGCCGGAAAGCACGGAAGTTCTTTATAGTTTCTACAAGGTCCATATAGTATACAACTCCAGATGATATTTGCATACTATCTAGCAAAATAAGACAAAAGTGATATCCTATTACTTAAGAATCCAATTGAACACTTTTTTGTGTCAGGAGTGAGGATAGTCATGGTGATGGACCTTGTTTCCCTCCGGCAGCGTGAGCAGCGCGAGTCTGCGGCGCGTGTCCCGCAGCAGCAGCAGGCGGCCGCTCTCGTTGAGCTCCAGCCAGTCCACGCGCGCCTCGTGCCACCACTGACCCACCTGCACGCCTGCGTGCATATAATGCAGAAGTTAATAAATCTTAGTGTTATATTGGGTATAACAATCGACTTTAAGTCGAGAATATATAAATATGGCCTTAAGTAATCGCGGGTCAATGCACTGACGTGCGCAAAAAATGCTACTACAAATTAAGTAATTCGCGATTTTCGCCATTTAGCTTGGCCCAACGCGGGAGGGGATATTGTTCATATTAAACCAAACTCATTTTGATACTACCAAATAAACAATGTTGGGCCCAGATAGCTTTTGTGGAATCAGTTCATAGCGTTGATGCCGTAGACGATATCCTTTCTTTAGATGCTACATTGTTGCTGTAATTTATGAACTAATAGAAATGCTGGTACGAAGCAAGTATTTTTCATTCACCACCAATAAGCTTACTAGCGATCCGGCCTGGTTTCGCCCGGGTGCAGATAATTTTTGAGTCCAGTCCTCATAGACAACATATTATTACGCGTTCTAACTGTTTCATATTTAAACTTAATCGGACCGTCATCGACTATATTGCTTTTTCCGTCCCGTCCATTGCCATTATATTTCTTTCTGTCCCGTATTATTCCCTTCCATGACGAAAACCATGCAATTCTGTCCCTCTCCCATCCCATTCAAATTTGAAATAGTAGCAAATATGTATATTCATTAGAATTCCAGATTCATGCCACGGGAAATTTACATTTTAACAGGATTTTTTATCCTGTGGCCTATGTGTTAATTCCGAGTGTCAGCTAGTACCACTAACTAAGAATTTAAGTCATCATTACTGACCCGTAACCAAATCGACAACAGCGATGGTCTGCCTGTCGAGCAGGTACGCGAGGTACTTGCGGTCCACACCATGTGCGTCGTGTCCGGCGCCGCCCTCGTTGATGCGCACGCTCAGCACGTGCGGGTTCACGCGCTCAGTACGCACCTGATGAAAATAGCGATGAGGTTAGATCATTTCAAAAGAGTTTGAATCATAAGCTGTTGAAAAATAATACAAACCCAAGAACTAAAACTACTTTTAAATAAATATGTACATCATTCGATGCGGGAAAGCGCATTTGGGCAACGGCCCGAGGTGTCAAACATAAATATCACATGAATGTCAAAGGCTTACGCACACCAAGACAGATTGGCAAGGGATTTTGCCACCGGCCAGCCGCTTACGTACTGGGGGGTTACTCTATGAACAATACTTCACTAATGTGCCTAGATACTCCACAAAATGTTACATTCCTCTCGGCACGTCGTAACCATCACTCGACGTGCCGTTCGTCGTCGATGTATGTTTGCATCGATTATGCCTGCTACCGGATACATATTTTATGTGCAATGTAATAAAAACTGAAGAGCAATCAAGAACTACGAGAAACTTTTCGGTCTCACAAACAGCACAACACAATTGAGATGATAGCAAGTGACTGAGTAAATAGACATGGTGTTTGAATACAAACTCACAGTGTGCAGTACTTTGTCTAGTCCGTACTCGACGACGCTGAGTTCCCCGGCGCGGTGGATGAGGCACGCGCCGCCCACCGCCGCGTACACGCGCTCGCCGCCGCCGCTCCACGGTATCTGTATCCATTACTTTCTCTATGGGTATCTAAAATAATAACACCCAATAGTCACATACATAGTCGTGACCCCACAATAAGATCGAATCTTGTATCGTGGATATCAGGAACTACGAGGAACTTTTCGGTCTCACAAACACCCAGACCCGAAAGAAATATTTGTAGACCGCACAAACATTCCTCTCGGTGCGGGAATCGAACCCGCGGCCTTTCTGACCGACTGCGCCACGGAGGCTCAATATCTGCACATATAATTATGGCCGTATTTACCCTAGGGCCAAAAGGGCCATGGCCCGGGATGCCAACTTGCGAGGGGCGTCGCAACCGCTCTTCGTTCAATTTTTTTACTTAATATACGTGAAGAACTAAAAATATGATGTAATTAATAATAAAATAAGTTAATTAAAAATTAAAAGACCGACTTCAAAGTGCACTACAAAGTAATAAATAATATATATTTCATTGTGCTAGTACACATTGATTAATTTTCTTATTGACTAGACTAGCCAACAAATCTTAAATACGTTATATTTTGAAGGCGGGTCGCCAAGTGACGAACACGACGACCTACACTTAAAGGAGAATGCCCAAAATTGGCCCTGCACCTGCCCACTTTATCATTTTATTACAAAATCATAACTCAATTTATCCATAATGATAGTAGCATTTGTTTACTGAAATACTCCGGGAATATTATTTTTATAATAAAAAGTAGCTACCGGAAAAACAGTTACATGACTATTTGTTTTATACATTCCCAGATCATACGCCATGAAAGTGTTGCCAATTTTTCATTTTCTCCTAAAATTTGTGGATTTGGGTGTAGTTGTGATATATTATTTTAGTTCGTAATTTTTTTATAATTCTCTAAAAGCTGATGATTTTGTGTGATGTTTCTATAACAAGCATTCAAACCAACAAAATAATGATTTCCAGAAATAGAATAGAGAATCTTGTCCTAAAAGACACCTAGTACCTAATCATTAAATATTCACTGAAATAAATAAATGCTTCCAACAGTCGTATAACCGACTTGATCCCACATTCAGTTAATTTAAGTCTTTTTTTTTAATGGTGAGTTATTGTTATTTTGTGTCTTGGGTTTGGCAGTTGGTAACATTTGTCACAACCACAATTAGTACTACTTGGTCTGTGACCACAATTCTCTGTAATTTTTACAAGTCAAACACAACAAACACAAGTTAAACAAGCAAGCTCATATTACGGTGAGCATATAAGATTTAATATAATAAAATAAGTATCGCAAATGTGAATACACAATATGGTTTAATGAAAACGATGACAACAACGTTGTAAAAACTAGAGTGAGGAGAAAATAAAAAGTGTTTTTCCTTCGAACCCCCAAGTTTTATTGCATCCAATCCTTTTAAAAGTTATTTACTACATTGTATATAATAATTTGAGTGTATTTTGAAACGTGGGCAGCTGGGGCCGACATCTGTATGGGGAGTGGGCATACCCCTTTAATTTGTGTTAAACATCGTAGCGAAAAACACGCAATATTAATTTGTCTTGTTGTATATAAACTCACGCCTTTTTCCCGGAAGGGGTAGGCAAAGATATTTTTTTTGGTCCAACCTAACATACAGGGTATATCAAGACTGCTACCGAAAACGAAGCCGGGTGGTAGTTTAAGCGACTTCAGACACAATGCAACAGAAAAAGTTAAAAAAAAAGCGACATTTTTTTTTGTTTTTTTTTTTCCTCTGGCTATATTTGGGTGGTAAATACATTTTTTCCTAAAATAATAGTGTATACCCTTTTATTTATAAATAATCTAAGGTATAAAAGAGTTTAAATTATTATTTTAGCAAAAACTATGGATTTACCACCCCAAAATGACGATATTTAAAAAATCATAAAAAATAATTGTCGCGTTTCTATGCGAAATTTTTAATTGCATTGTGTTAGTAGCCACTAAAACTACCACCCGGCTTCGTTTTCGGTAGCAGTCTTGAGATACCCTGTATAATACTCTTCGACAAAAAAGTTATTTTTTATATAGATTAAGTACTGCCAGAGATTTTGAGTATTTACAATTGTACCTATTTTCTAATGCCTATAATATATAATCAATGCCTATAATATATAATAATATATAATATAATCTAATGTATTGCCATGTAGGGCAGCGATTAGAAACCCATATAAAACATTTTGTACATTTTATAGCCCCTCTAGGCGACGGGCCAGCGAGTTGGCCATCAATAGCCAAGTAGAATAGAAAAGAAACGCAACTACACAATGGCGACGCTCATTTACATTCAACCACTACCACTGATGTGCGCCGGAAAAACTGACACAGTAGCCATTTCAAGATCAACGCACGAGCCATAAGCCATTAAGAAAAAACTCCCAGCAAAATTTAAGCTCATTAAAAACTAAGTGTGTTTGTGATACGTTTATGATTTTATATTATTTTATTAACAGCAGGCAGTGTTCAGGAAACTTCGCGACATCTTCTCGTCCAAAATACTTCAGTGCCTAAAATCGAAAGTCTTCGATAGTTGTGTGTTACCAGTGATGACATATGGCACCGAGACGTGGCCTCTTACTGTTGGCCAAAGTCACTCAACGAGCCATGGAGCGGGCTATGCTCGGTGTTTTCCTACGAGATCGAAATTAGAAATAAGGAGATCCGTAGGAGAACCAATGTTACCGACATAGCCCATAGGATTGGCAAGTTGAAGTGGCAGTGGGCCGGGCACATAGCTCGTAGAACCGATGGCCGTTGGGGCCGAAAGGTTCTTGAGTGGAGGCCACGTACAGGCAAGCGAAATGTCGGACGCCCGCATACAAGGTGAACGGACGATCTGGCTAAGGTTGCAGTAAGTCGCTGGATGCAGGCCGCTTCCAATAGGTCATTGTGGAGATCCTTGGGGGAGGCCAATGTTCAGCAGTGGACTTCCTGTGGCTGATATGATGATTATTTTATTACCTCGCTGGTCAGGCCTCGTGCAATGTCGCACAATATCAATGTGCTGCTGGTCCGACACACCGCGTACCAGTCGTTACCTGAAACATATTCATACATTTTCACATTTATTTATTTATTCCTATCCACTAATAAAGTGGTGTTGAATATATAAATAAAATTTGATACACCAACATTTATACAAAATAAAAGATTAATAAAGAAACATTACACATAACATGGTTACAATGGCGGCCTTATCTTACCTGTGATTTCTCCAGGCAACCTTTGGATGGCCTAAATTAATTAATTATAGAATTAGTGACATTTGTCGAGAGACCCAGGTCACTTGATGCTAAGTGACCACTGTCCCCATGAACACCCACAGCGCTTGGGTACACAGCTAGTAGATACAGACGCAATACATATTAGTAAGTATTTAGCGGCTCGTACCGATGAACCGCACGTTGTATATGTCGGGCGCGTGGTTGGTTCTGACAGTGAGCGGCGGCGCGTCCCCCGCCACGCGCGAGAGTAGCAGCTGGCGCGCGCTCACGTGCTGCACCTCCACCGCCTCGCGCCACACCCAGCGTCTGCGGAACGCACACTCACTTATACAGGGAGCGCAAAAAAATGGCGCACTTGCTCAGTTGGGTACAAGGGCATAATATTAATATCGTAATAAAAAAATAATATTTGGAAAATACCTATCCGTTTTGAAGTTATGACCGTTTAAAGTTTTAAGTTTAATCACCACTTTTTCGCATAAAACCAGTTGGAATGGATGAAGAACAAGATTTAAGCACATACGTATTTTTTCGTTTCGTCGTTAATTGAACGGTTAACGAAATATACCACGAAAACCATTTTTAACAGCATCAAAACTTTCTTAGACTTCGCTTTAACCGTTGTTTACACATGGGTAAGGTCATGAACTCTTAGCTGTCATGAACTCTATGCTTTATCCTTCTCTAACTTCAAAAAAGGATATTTTTTGTTTCATTTCAAATAAATCAATCAGTTAAACAGGGACGTACTTAGATTTAAGCGTCAATAAATTAACAACATAATAACTTTAGGTGCAGTTGCATCGTGTATGGACTGACTATTTTGTTTGTCATTATTTTCCTTAGTGTCACAAATCCAAACTGAAAGACACCAAGAAATCACACTGGTCATCGCTTAAATCATGTAATATTGCGAATTTAATTATAATTAGAAAAGTTTTGGTAATACCTACATAACATTTCAATTTTCTAAATAATTAATATTCATTGAAAAAAGAATCTGATGACACTGATTAATAAAAAATAAGCTTTTTAAAATGATGGCCCAATTCGGCCCTATTAGTCAAAGGAAGCCGCCGGTCATAGTGTACTTCGTCGGATCCAACGCGGCTCGATTATTCTTCCTTTGAGGTTGCCGCCGGCCTTTGTGAGTGCGAGCCGCAAGGCGGCAATTTCTTTGTCGGTAACTTTTAGCATTTTGCAAAAGAAGCCCGACATCTTGAGGTGTGTTCACACTACACACTTGATATAAATTAATTTGATTAAGTACCTACTCCGATATAAAAGTTACGTTAAAAAAAAGATCTTATTGGACTGATAGAATGGGCCTTACTTGCTCAAGAGCTTATAATATTATTTAAATATATCATCAGCCGATCCAGTCAGTTACAAATTGCCTATTTACTTTTGCTTATTACTGTATTTAACATTACTTTAATGTATTTTGAAAATAATGTTACTTTAAAGTGATAAAATTTCTTCTAAATTCTTATACCTAGAGAAATTTCGTCTACCATTATAGCATAGAATTTGCATATGAGATTTCTGTGAGATAAAATTAGTGAAATCAATAAACACTAAGCACTAATTTACTGCACTGGAGACCCCGTGCCCTGCAGTGGCACGTATATGAACTGATACAGTAATAATACTAATTGTTCACATGAATTATTATGAACTCAAATAGGAAAGCTTTGTATCCAATGTGAACAGGCCTTTATCTTTCAAAAATAAAAATAATGATTTATTTTTTATTAGTTGAATTCGGATTGCGATCGCGTGTGCATGTATTAGTCGTGTGCATATTATTGTAAATTTGTTTTCAGTTATTTTAAATAAATTTTATTAATTTCACTATGCTTTGAACATTACCCAATTCGATAGCTTTTGATGTAACTTGTGTTATGTGAAATGTAAAAGAAAAAGTGATTTGTGCTACCAAACTGTGACAGTGTTTTCGTGCGGGTTTTGGCGGATCCTGCGCTTCCATCCTTGCCTATCAAGGTCATTACGGTTTACATTACAAGGTCAGTTAACTATTTTAGTGGTCATTAATGACAACTAACCAGCCCATATGAGTCACCGACGGCCTCCGTGGCGCAGTTGGTAAGAACTGCCTGTGAAATGAGAGACCGCGGGTTCGGTTTCTGCCCCGAGACAATTTCCATGAACCATAATTATTTTTCTAATACCCGCGACACAAGATTTGTATCTTAGTGTGGGGTTAGTACCCATGTATGTGACTGTTGACAGTATTAATTTAATATCTTTTTATGTACCCTGGGCGTTATGTACACAATCGCACGACTTATAAGTAAATAATGAGCTCTGCTTATTTATTGTTGAGTGTATACCGTTCAGTTGTAAGGTTCAATCACTTAAGCGTAATGTGTTAAGGGTTAGCATATGTAACGTTAGTTTTTTTTTTCTCGGTATCTTTCTTAATATTCGCTAGCGCCATGCAAATCCGTCTTAATTAGGATGCCTTCACCATATACTATAATGTATATTGGCAGGTGCGCCGTTTTCTTGTCCACCCTGTATATCGCGCCTTTAGAATTATACTCACTTAACTAAAATATCTTATTTTTTGGGAAACTGCTGCTGAAGATTAGTAACTTAAGAAATGTTGTCCTCATGAAAGATACATCTAGAAGACCGATTTATACATCTTTCTGACCTTCATGCGTCAATAAGTCCTACTTTAATAAAGGGTGGATAGATCATTTTGAGCCAAAATATGATTAAAGCCCATTTTTGTATTAGATCACTGATTCTAAAGGTGCGATACATATTTGTTAATTGCTATTTTTATTAAGGCATTATACAGGGTATCAAAACTGCTACCTACCAAAAACGAATCCGGGTGTTAGTTTTAGTGACTACAGATAAAATGCAATATTTTCTTTTGTGGTTTTTCAAATATCTTCGTGTTTGGGTGGTAAATCCATAGCTTTTATTAAAATTAACTCACTTAACAAAATCTTACATGCAATAAAATTTAATATTAGTCTTACAAAACATTTATTTTGATCCTAATTTCATAATTATTCAATCAGAAGTGTTAGATAACTACTGGCGTAGAGTTCGAAAAAGGGCACAACATTGCAAATAAAATATCTACTTAGTTGTAAAGCTAGACCAACTATGGAAGCACAGAGCTCATCTATAATCTCAAGTTCGATAAAGAGGTCTTAGGGTACAGACGACCACGCTGATATTTTGATTGACGAGCATACTTCATAAATTCTCGTGAAGATCCCCGTGGTTTACTGGTATCTGGAAGACATTTACTACATGCCTCAACACAGCCTCGAGTTGTATGACGGCGCCGGCCTGCGATGCGACGGCGAGCTTGGTTCCGTCAGCGCTCCAGGCGAGCGCGCGCGCCGCGTACAGGCACGGCACGCTCACCAGCGACAACTCCACCGCGCCGGACTCCTTCACCTCGCCCACCAGGCAACCGTTCAACACGCCGAATGCTATGCTCTGGATATACACAACACACGCATCATACACTCACACTCTCACTCCTGTATCCATGTTCTAAAATACAAATCTCGTAGACATCAGAAACAATACAAGACTTAACATCACTCAGGTAAATAAATATATCCTATAAACTGAACTCCGTCTTTAAATTTCAACCAATTTGTGAAAAATACTGTATGTTTGTGAAAAATTATGAAAAAGTAGTCTTCTATAATTTGAAAGTTTTTGATAAACCCAATGACACACATAAATTCCAATCATTAGCATCAACATCTCAGCCGCAGGAAGTCCACTGCTGAACATAGGCCTCCTCCAAGGATCTCCACATCGACCTGTTGGAAGCGGCCTGCATTCAGCGACTTCCTACATCTTAAATTGATTAGCAATAAACAAATATATTTCAAAATAATAATACAACCGTGACGCATCCACATTGAATTACCCTTCAAAATCTATGAATCAATAAAATTAATGATGTCAACAATGACCTGTCCCGAGGGGCTGGGCGCGGCGCAGATGAGGTCCCTGGCGTCCGGCGGCAGCTGCGGCTCCACGCTCCGCAGCAACGAGCCGCGCTGCGCCTCGTACACCGCCACGCGCCCGTCGCACGAACCCACTATCAACTGCATATACCTAACTATCAGATTCTACTTCAAATACTCACGTCACAATTTCAGTAGGTAAGTTTTTTTTGTTTTTTTCTGGCCCGGCTTAGTGACAACACTGCGCCCGATGATGATCGCGAATGCTGTCCAGGCAAAGTATCAAATTACATCAGACGACAGTCCCAAGACATTCGATACAATTATGCCAGCCTGCTGAGATGTCTCTTCAGATTACGGCGGTAGGACCCGGGATCATAGGAAGGAAGAATTCCATGTTCCATAAAACGTGTTGCCACGTTATAAGGAACATAGAAGTGTTGTAATTTTACGTAAGGATTATAGAAAAGGCAACGCTAATAAAAATTGAGCAACATTAATTACTTTAATCAAAGTACATAGTAAAATGTCCCAAATATAAAATGATCATAAAATCTCTAAAAGATATTTATCATAATTATCCTCGGCCACAGGAGTTCAACTGCCAGCTGTACGTCAGCTTTCTGGAGTACTGTACAGCGATGTATTGGAACCCGCCCGTGTCTAAGATATCTAAGAAATCATGGAACACCCATAATCATCTACCTATACCCACAGAAAGTCAACTTTTAAACATAAGATATATGTATAAATTCTATGAGTATCTAGGAGAGTCAGGTGCGTTGGGGTAACACCTTAATACAAGGATGAAAAGGGTAAAAACATTAACTCCTATATTTTATATGAATTTACGTTCTAACCCCTTACACACTACTACAACGGTGTTACAACAACGCAATGTATATGGTAACTAGCGTGTAAGTATGAGTACTGACGTATGTTTGCAGCAGCACAAGCGCGGTGGGCGGCAGTGCGTACCGTAGCAGCAGCCTCCCGCCCAGGTACAGCGTGCCGTCCGCGTGGCCCGACGCCAGCGCGACCGCCGCACCCCCCGCGCGCCCCGCACCGCCCGCGCCACCCGCACTCGCCAGCGACACGCAGCACGCGCCCGCTGCCCACAAACTCGAACTCTTGTTGCTCTTGCAGTCCAACAACCTACATCACGTGACATATTGAAACGGAATCCAGAACAAATCATAGCATTGATGACTATGAACAAGATAACGGGTGCCTTGAGAAAGGTCGAACGGGTATGCCGAGATCTTCGGTATTCATGCTCGACGCGCAACGATTTCTGTGCATTACTGGTGGTAGGTCTCTCCTATGTGAGACGCCGCCTGGGTAGGTGCCACCGCAATGTTTATTTCTCCCTCCCAACAGTAGTGTAAATGCACTATTGTGTTTCGGATTGTAGCCAGACTAACTACTGAACATATTGAGACTCAAGATGGCGAGTAGTGGAACACCAAGCATTGCTTTGTAATTCAAAGTGTTTGGTTTTGCTACTAATCTCACTAGTCCGCTACTTCAATAGATCGATACGTCCAATAATCCGGCACCTTCTGCCCACGCCTCCGACGCAAGTTGCGCAAAAGCAGACCTCAATTAAAAATTATAGTAAAGCTAGGTAAGTACATGTCAATTTTGAGATATGTTTCATTTACTATGAAACTTGGTGAACAAGAACACAAATAAGTACATGCATACATTACTTTCAGTCTCTTAATGACATTAATATTTTATTTATTATGATATTTCTGTATAATCCAGTAATCGAAACATTACAATAAACCAGCGCCCTCTGGTTCTAAATAGTGCCGGATTACTGGGACTTTACTGTATTTATGAGCGATCCCATCGCTTACCATCAGGCGATCCGCATGCTAGTGTCGACCAGGGATGTTGCGAATATTCGCATCCGCATCCGCAAATGCGGAGCTTCCGCATAGATTTGTATATCCGCATCCGCATCCGCACCCGCATCCGCATCCGCATTCGCATCCGCAAGAATCGATGCGGATATTTATGCGGATGCAGATGTAATACAAGATGAGACAAGACAGAAATTTGGCGATGCCGGCGAATGGCGCGTGCCGTTCGCACGTGACATTGATCAAAGGGAGTGAAAGACATAGTGACATGAACCGACGCGTTTGTTGTTGCTATGATGTTAGATTCTTCTAGTGAAGATGAAACTCGAGAAATAAAAGAAAATGATAGCACTGAAGCTGTACTCAAAACAGAATACCTTTCTTACCGCACTAAAAAAAAGAGTCCATTTGGATGATAATCCTCGATCGAAATAAGCGATGTTCATCGAAAAGTAATTAAGTTATTATCGCCGATAGCACGAAATTTTTTATCTACTCCACTAAGCGGAACACTGCTTAGCTTAGCGAACAATTGCTTAGCAGTGTGGGTTTAATTTACGAACCTCTTCGTAATCGCCTTGAATCAGAAAAGGCGGCGTTGTACTTAATAACTATTAATGAACCGACGTCAAAAAAGGAGGAGGATCTCAATTCATGTATGTTTTTTTAAAAGTTTATTACCTCATAACACTGTACTGGGTAAACCGATTTTGATTAGGTATTCTTTTTTGATTGAAAGCTGGTGCTCATTAGGTTAGTGGTGAAGATCTGATGAACATCTTCGGACGTAGATAGGAAAACTCCTCAAAATTGAGTATAATTCCAATGGTTCTTAGCCTAGCCTAGCTATACCCCCGCGAAACATCCTGGGCAGGAAACGGTGTTCTTTTGCGAGGACTTGAGGCTGGTCAAAACCAAGGTAATGCATCCAAATTAAAATAGAGAAGATGGCTTGAAGCTTGCACAAGCATAGGACTCTATTCTACACTTAATTAAATCGGAACCCAAAAGGCCAATTGCCAGACATCAAGACACCGTGAGCTTCGTCTGCGTAGATCGGAACGCAAAAACAGATTAACTTTTTAAATTAACTTTTTAATTTAATAATTGTAAATTATGGGTAATTAAATTATAAAAATCACCGAGCGGATGACTCAGTCTGCCCGTGACCATGAATCCTGTAAAGTAATTGAAATGTCGGGAAGTTAAAATTGTAAAAACTTAAGAGGGTTTATAACTTCCGCGCGCTTTTTGGCTTAAAAACAGGACTTTTCAAACGAGTTAATAGCCACCAATAAACAATTTAAAGGAAAAATAATTAGTACTAATTTTAGCAAAGGTTGTCATCTAGGGATTTTGGTGGAAAACATTATAGATTGATGGATAATTTGTGAGTACTATAAGGATTACTGAACACAAGTTTCGTTATTTAGGCTTTAAATGGCAATTTAGAAGCTTAAGATATCCGAAATCACTAAATATAAGATGAAAATAATAATATTATCAGACTAATAAGACCCTTATTAGTCCGATCCGAACATTTACATTTTTATTTACTATATTCATCCGAAACGAAGTTCGAAACTTCGGACGAACGAAGTTTGTGACGATACGAATGTACCTACTCTGTAAATGTTTGTATTTCTGATATATTGGAATAATTCATACTTCGATCCGAAGATTCGAATTTCGTGTTACAGAGTAGATTTCGAAACGAAAAACGTCACGAAGTTTCGAACTTCGTTTCGGATTTATATAGTAGGGCCCCTGGCTGCAGTCGATTTTTGCCGTGCGTAGTAAAAATAGCCACGCGCGGATTGCGATTGCCACAACTTAGTACTTTGGTAGTAAAATATTTAATTATTTTTTATTACCTACAATGATTTTGTAGTGAGTATAAATTATGTTTCAGATAATATAATGGGATGTAATTCCGTGGCTAAATTATACAGGGTATATCAAGACTGCTACCGAAAACGAAGCCGGGTGGTAGTTTAAGCGACTTCAGACACAATGCAACAGAAAAAGTTGCAAAAAATAGCGACAATTTTTTTTTGCAATTTTTTTCTTATGACCATATTTGGGTGGTAAATACATTTTTTCCTAAAATAATAGTGTATACCCTTTTATTTATAAATAATCTAAGGTATAAAAGTGTTTGAATTATTATTTTAGCAAAAACTATGGATTTACCACCCAAAAATGAAGGTATTTAAAAAATCATAAAAAATAATTGTCGCGTTTCTTTTCCAAATTTTTGGTTGCATTGTGTATGTAGTCACTAAAACTACCACCCGGCTTCGTTTTCGGTAGCAGTCTTGAGATACCCGGTATACAACGTGTAACAGGATTAATTCACAACCTCAGACACCCCAACTTTAAAATATTATTGCAATCATAGTTTATGCTTTGAAATCGTACTATCATAATTACAAAATCTTTTATTTATGAAATTAGTTATACCAAATGTAGGCACTTAACATGGTCACCTTACGAGTTACAAATAAGAGTGTACTACTACACACGCTCGCCGGACACGCACACATGTACACAAGACACATTCACACGAGTACCTAACGCCGGTCGCCGACCGCTGCGCCGCGCCGGCAGAAACAGCTGACAATAAACGAAATACAAATTACGTACGTAACTGATTACTGGGTGGTTTGGTAAACAAATTATTATTTATTTAATCTGTAAGCATAACATTTGTGTTTTAACTATAAAATCTAAATATTTTACTTACTAGATATAATGCGTACGAACCCAACATAAGACAATATTTTGCATGAATCGGCTATAAAATATTATTAATTTCACTTCCGCTAAACTTAGTTCCTACAGGCGGGCAGGATACGGGCGTCATTTATTTTGCATTATTATTGAATAAGATAATAATATAACGCAATATCTAACAACGAATACTAGATTGGGAATCACAACACAAAAAAATACAACAAAATTAACTTACGTGTTACATGGCACTAATGAGGCGATTTCTTTTTAAAATATGTTCGACATGTCCACCACCTTGATACACTTTGATGCACATTTGCGTAATTGTTCACGTAATTTATGTAAAACTTCAGTGTCACTCTTCACTTTTAGGAATTTGCTCCACATTATCCTCCTCATCCTGGATCCTCCACATTAGTACTTTCACTGAAGGATACCAGAGATTTATTACGTCCCCACAAAAAAAGTCAAGAGGCGTCAAGTCAAGTCAGGTGACCTAGGAGGCCATTGCACAGGTTCGCCGCGACCTATCCAGCGCTCTCCGAACTCAGCATCGAGATACCGTCAGACATGCCAATGATACATTATCACCACACAGTGCCAAAGTTCTCATCATTTCAGTGTATTTGAATATTCGAATACCGAAAAGACATCGCGCGCGAAAGTTATCGAAATACATATCTACTTAACACTTAAACACAAGTAGACACAGATAACTGCGGTGCACGACTAGATTTTTTTCACATATTCGGTGCCCATTTAGGGATTGCAATAACAGGATATCCGACACACCGGGATTCCGCATACATTGTAGCAAAATTACAAACCGAATTTAATCACCATTTTAACGTTCCCCGAAATTATTTTTCATAGAAATACCTATTTGTTGTTTCTTTTCATATTGATTTTGTTACAATTTAATTTGTTTCATTTAAGTGCATGTATTGCGCGGGATTTGGAATTTGGATCGCCCGGTCTTGCAAATACCGGGAGTAATTTTTTTCGCGGCGCATCCCTATACCGCCGCGCGCGCCATCGTTTGTCGGATGGATCAAATTGCATTAAACAATAGCTGCATCCTGCTCTATCTAGTTGTAGTTAAATGTGCGGAAAAGAGAATATGATAGTTATTTATTTTGGTAGCTTATTACGTTTATTCAGGCCTATCGTTGTGTGCGTTTGATTAATGATAGATTGCTTAAATAAACTTTATGACTATCGAAATAAAGTTCATTTTTGTTCATTATTTAGTTTATTAGAGTATTCGTTTAGTGATTCATTTAAAAATGATCTTATGTGCTGGAGTTACGTTTCAATTTCGTTTGTTCGGAGTACTAAACGAAGGAGTGTCTGTAATTTACTTGGTCTTAACTAATTATTTTGAAAAAAAATACCTACCAAAAAAAATGTTGATATCGGTTCAGTAGCTGATTCTGAACGTACTACTTTCCGCTTTTACATTTAAATCTGTTACATGTTGTATATGTGAAAAATATTTGATGTTTATGACATATGTAAACGTGTGTGTTTACAATAACAACTTTGAACAACGACTGACGTCCCAAATATTTTTCACACATTCGAAGGCTTATTTCGAATTGATTAATCTACATTCAAAAAATACCTTCCAGCCTGTCTTACATACAGTCCAATATGTGTATTGTAATATAAAATTAAATATATTTCGTAATTGTAAGGGGTTGTAAGGCCCCTAACTCTGTTCATGTGTTCGAACACGAAATGATTAATAAACGTCCGTAGTGTCTACTGATTGAACACTGATTTAAATGCAACTTAACAATGTAATAGTAACGAAAATATGATTAGTATCTAAATTTGTATTGTTCATTGCTTGCACAGTAATATTTGTCTATTTATAATGCAAATAAAATATTTTTATGATATTATATTACCAATATATCAATCATAAGTTACATTTCAATTGAATATTAGAATTTGAAGCGCACGGATCAAAGTTGGTTGAGCTGACTGTATAGCGAGCCGACGCGGCAGCTCTACGCACACAGCTTTGGTTGCTTATGTGTGCGTGAAATTAACGAAGAAATACCTATAGTTGACTTTGCGCGCAAGGTGTAAACGCTCTTAACCAAATCCGAGATAAAATCCGTAGTAAATAATAGTTTTATTTCAATATTTAATCATTTACTATATCCCTATAGGATCTTAAGCATCCGCATCCGCGGATGTGAGCCTTTAAAAATCCGCATCCGCATTTACATCCGCGGATGTGAAAAATTTGGCATCCGCAACAACCCTAGTGTCGACATTCAGTGCATTACAAAAAAACAAAACGGCGCGCATAAGTTACAGCCAGTTTAGCTTACATCGCCTTATAAATTGCATCCGGATGGCTTTTCGCAATTATTTGCAAGTTATGTAAATACCATTACAATTGGATAAGAATTTGAATATGAACTCCATGGCGTGATGTACCTTGAGACTGTAAGTAAATTGCAATTGCAAATGATGCAGGTACATCATATTTTTAGTAGTTGGCTATAAGTTATTTAAACGCTAAATTTCAATGCTGGTTTAAAAAAAAATTGTAGTCGAGATTTAGTAATTATGACCTTATTTTTCCGTCACTTGTGCCAGTAAAGAAGCCAGTCTCGGCGGGTAGCAGCCGCATGGGCACTCCAGTGAGCGGGAACTTGTTGCAGATGACTTTCTTGCCGCTCCAGTCGGCTCCGACTCGGTACACGAACACCATGTTATCACTTTGGGCAACACCCAGCAGCTCCGAGTTCTCGCTGAACGATAAACCTGTATTTAATTGTAATTTTACTTCATCAATATTTTTATTTTTACCATCTTTAATTTAATGTAATAATTTGATAAACAATAAACATACATTTCAACGTCTAATTCTTGTGGTTGTTCTCACACATGTGTGAGGCCGCCTGGGTAAGTACCACCGCAATATCTATTTCTCCCGCCAAACAGCAGTGTAAATGCACTGTTGTGTTTCCGTTTGAAGGACGTTGTAGCCAGATTAACTACTGGACATATTGAGACTTATCTTATGTATTTTGATGGCGAGCGTAATGGAATGACCACCTTTGCTTTGTAATTTAAGGTGTTGTTTAGTTTTGCTACTATTCATGAGCGATCATATCACTTAATATCAGGCGAACGGCAACCTCGTCACGCTATTGCAATAAAAAAATAATTAGACGCGAGGGCGAGGCGCCAAATATGCGTTACGAATGAAATGAAATGAAAGCTCATAAAGTTCAAAATTCTAATGTCGGGCACACCAAGTGTGACATCTTTTGGATTTTGAACCTGTTACATAGGTTCGCCTTGAATTTGCAGCCAATAAGTATGGGCTTACCCCTTATTATATGGTAGGACAAAAATAAACTAAATATACTGTGATTGTCGCTCCGCACAAGTGTCGCCTCTGCCAATCACTGTGGCTGAACATCCGTCAGAAAAAGCATGTATATCATTTGTTCTGTTGATGTTATGCCCGCAGCACAATGCCAGAGCTAAAGGGTATCTACTACCTGGTATTGCCACCGTCTAAAATTTATACTTATTAATAACACTAAAACTTTAATAAAAAGATAAATTTTAGTATTGCTTTACCTGTTATAACGTAAGACTTTTTGCCAGCACTTGCATCAGCTGGTTTCGTTGAAAATTTGTCTCTTCGTGCTCCATCACGGTCAAATAATAGTACAACCCTCTCACATGTGGCAATCGCTAGTTTTACATTATTTGGCGACCAACAAATATCAGCAATAGGACTCTCACAATCCTATAAAAATAATAGTGAAATAATTCTAATGAAAAATAAATAATTATTAAAATCCAATGTTGTTGAATTATTTACTTGTGCATCTAAAAGAGTTTTGGAATATTTTAATCTCATTTTATATTCTTGCAAAGTTCATAAAACACGATATTGAATACCATAAAACTATAGAATTCCAAAATACACCCCAAAACTTTTGGCTTAAATTGTTGATGTTTGAAGTTGCGTAGCAACCAATTATATTCATTCGAATAGCCCGCCATTTTTCATTATATGAAGAAGTGTGTTTGTCCTTCGAATAAAATTACTTTGACCCACTTATACTTTTAATCAGACCCACTTTTAGACACTGTTTACACAATTTATTACTTAGCAAATATTATTTAATACCTTATACAGTAAATTAGAAATTGATTGAGTTCGCGTACAAATCGCATATAATATAGGTTCCTCCCCAGACTACGTTCCTAGACCTTATTTTATTAAAGCCTTTAACGGCGATATGACAAAATAGAAGCACATGTAATTATTATGAATGAAAAATCAATTACACAGACTGGGTCAAAGTTACATGTATAAGTTGAACCGGTTGTGGAAGAAAATGGCAACACTATTTAAAGTGATGTCAAAGTGACAAATGCGAACGGAAATTCTTTTCGTGAGTGAATTGTTTGTGATTAGACGTTGAAAGGTTAGCTTATTTTCATCCACCTAAATCATGATATTTTCCAACTATTATTTTGTTATAAACAACTCCACGCTTTTCTAACATAGTGTTCAGTGTGTGTTACGAAATATTTTAAGTTTATATTCTTTATTGGCGGTGTTGTGATGGTGTCAACGAAATCAACATTCACGTTTTTGCCTTTGTAAACGTAAGTAATACCTGTCATTTTATTTCAGAACGTCATGCCTTTCGCGCGGTACGTAGAGCCGGGGCGCGTCGCCCTGGTGGCGGACGGTCCTCTCAAAGGAAAGTTAGTGAGCGTGGTTGATGTCATCGATCAAACCCGCGCCCTCATCGACGGACCCGGCAGCGGCGTCTCTCGTCAACAGATCCGCCTCAACCAGCTTCACTTAACAAAATTCCGCCTGAAGTACCCATTCACAGCGCCCACACGTGTGGTGAGGAAAGCGTGGATAGAAGCCAAACTCAATGAGAAATGGGCTGAAAGTCAATGGGCACAAAAGCTTGCCAACAAAGAGAAACGCGCTCAGATGACTGACTACGACAGGTTCAAGTTAACGTCGGCGCGCGTGAAGAGAAATCGCGCGAGGACAGCTGTGTTCAAGAGCTTGAAGGTTAAGGCAGCGCGCGCCGGCACCTTCGGCAAGAAGAAGATTCCCAAAACTCCCGCCAAGAAGCTGCGTACCAAGAAAGCCGACAGCAAAAAGCCTGCGAAGAAGTAATTCTTTTGTGTCTGAGAAGTTATTGTGTGACTGGGACAGATCAAAATAAAGAATTACTTTTTAGCTAGTTATTGTGTTTTGTTAGTCCTATATTAACTGTCCTAGAACACGGTAATAGGTGAGTTTTTGAGTGATTTAGAACATGTGGTGTTTTTTCTTTACTTAATTTTTTTTATATTTCAGTTAGCTGTGCATATAGCTGCCACACTATGCAAGGTTAGTCATTATACAATTATTTTCTCTGTTTAAAGCATGTGAAAATTACCAACAATCAATCATCATATCTGGTACAATTAAAACATTAAATTATAAAAAGCTTTGCTAAGCACCCATAGATTATTCCAGTTTAAAATTCATAACCTTACTTTCATGTCCATGTGATGAATTTAGGGTCATGTTATAACTAAGATTGTTAAACTTTGGTTTAGTTAAGGATCTACAAAAACATTTTTCAAGTAATTACCTGTTTTCATAAAATGCTCTGTTAAATTACAATAACAAATGCTATCGAGCTGTGTCTTAAATTCAAATAACCCTACCAAAGCCGATGTGTGCTAGTTGATCTGGCATTCATGACTATGGATAGGTACATAATCACACTCCGTGTAAGAGTTGCAACTTCATAGCTCCATCTCCAAGGGTTGAGTGTGACAAACATTTTGAAACACAAAATACATTTATTTGTATAATAACACATTAATACAAAAGTTTCTCATTTACTGTTCCTAGGTGTGATGGGTGACTGAAACAAATTTTACCACACTGAGTAAGTTCTATAAAATTTTATTGGTTGTTGAACAATATTAGTTTTATAAATGCTAACTAACCTATGATCCCATGCTTGTATTAAACAGTACTAAGCAAGCATGTTTCAGATAGTTTATCTTAAAATTTGTTATGTTCATAATCTTACTACATAAACCTAAAATGAATACAAATGCAATTGTGAAAGCAATTATATTTATGTGATGTATAAATGTATCGCCCCTAGCTGATTATTTGATGATTGATCAAAACTGAACTTTTAATTCAAGAAATCTTAATGCAATGGATATTCAGGCAGAAAATAATAATAACTAATCATTGTTACAGGTTAATGAATGACAATGGCAGCTGAATTAATTATGCTGCATGCTATCAGGTATGTTTATAACCTCGCCAGCAAGGATATTAAAGATTTTGTTTTCTTTATAATGTGTATTTATAATTGTGAGAAAAGATTTCAAACTATACCGGGTATCTCAAGACTGCTACCGAAAACGAAGCCGGGTGGTAGTTTTAGTGACTACAAACACAATGCAATTAAAAATTTCGCCTAGAAACGCGACAATTTTTTTTATGATTTTTTAAATATCGTCATTTTTGGGTGGTAAATCCATAGTTTTTGCTAAAATAATAATTTAAACTATTTTATACCTTAGAGTATTTATAAATAAAAGGGTATACACTATTATTTTAGGAAAAAATGTATTTACCACCCAAAAATGGCCATAGGAAAAAAATAACAAAAAAAAAATTGACGCTTTTTTTTGCAACTTTTTCTGTTGAATTGTGTCTGAAGTCGCTTAAACTACCACCCGGCTTCGTTTTCGGTAGCAGTCTTGATATACCCTGTATAAATGACCATATTGAACATACTGCCATGCTGATTTAAAAAGTGTAATTAATATGATGAATTATAATTATAGTCTCGTTCGTATGATCCTCAGTGATTAAAAATTCACCACATTGCTGAAAATTAATTGCTGATAGTTGTTCATGATAAAGTATTTAATATGTTATATTAATCAATTTATCTTTTGTTTACAGATCTATTTATCAAAATTAAGAGTGATGAATTTGTCACTAGGTAAGTTAATTCATTTTATATTAATAAGTATTTAGTTTAAAATTCTTCATAGCAATTTTAGAAAATTATACCACAATAGCCACTAAAAATGTGTACATGTGAAGATTTTTTTTATATTCCTGTCTCTGCAAAGCAACTGCACTACAGCTGATAATATGTTAAATTCATATTTGGGCCAGGTTGCATCAACTATGGCTATAACTTACAAGACTTCAATCCATATATTTGGTATCTTAAATGTATGGTGTCATTTTTAAGTTGTAACACAACCATGATTTATAATTTTATTAGACCCTACCAAAGCCGATGAGTGCTCAGTTGATCTGGCATTCATGACTATGGATAGGTACATTATCACACTCTGTGTAAGAGTTGCAATTATATAGTTGTAATCTCCAAGGGTTGAGTGTGACAAACATCTACACATAATATTCTAGAATATACTCTATTTAGAACTAGACAAAGATAAAAACCAGAAAAGCGTAGGAATCAAGTTGATTACATTAATAATCTCATCTCTCTTATTTATAGATGACCTGTTAATGAGATGAAGGAATACAAATACAGATTTCTTACAAAGGCATTCTGCTAAACATGGTGAGTTCTTGGACCCTATATTTTTTCCTTTCTTTGATAAAGCTCCACTCTCTTTTACAATAACTTGACGCTATCAATATGATACTCTTTTTTACAGTTACTTAACGCTATCAATATGATAGTAAAAATATGTCTTACAATTATGCAACATTTTATCCAAATTATTAAATGATGAATAAAAGTATCGCCCCTAGCTGAATATTTGATGATTGATCAAAACTGATTTTATAATAGTTTTATAAAGAAACACAATATGTTGATTATAAATTTAAAAACATTAAACATATTGTTACAGATTTGCAATCATCACACCTCATATATTTTCTCTGTTGTATGGCTGAAAATAGGTATGTGTATCTTACCTTCTTGTGAACTTTATTGGGTGTTATTCCACAATCCAATTTATAAATACTATAGTAATATTCATTCAATAAATATAATTCCTTAACGGTACCTGGGTTAAAACATTATTTTTATTATTCTGTTATTTTTTTTAAGATTCTGTTATTATTAAGCTAGAAGAAAAATATGATGAATTAAATTATAGTCTCGTTCGTATGATCCTCAGTGATTATAAATTCACCACATTGCTGAAGTCAATGCCATAATGTCTTTTTTATTACTACCTGCAAAATAAATGTTATAATTTGTTTTTATATTTGCAGTTGTTGAACATGCAGTACCATGAATGGTCTAGGATTTGTTAGCTGGTAAGCATTTTAAAACTATTTTGCATTGCCTTTTTTAAATTATATTACCTCTATACATAATTCATCTTAATTGTAGTGATCCAAAGGCCAACAAAAATGTTAACTTTTATATCAAATATTTAGTCAGTAGGCGTCCAATGTATCTAATGTAGATACATTGAACAATCTAAATTATGCCCATATTTCTTGCTTACATAAGTCACATATTCAGTGCATAGTTGAATACTCCACAATCAGACCAAACTATACAAATACATACATAATGTAACACAACTCTGCTCTGTAATTTCCATTAATAAAAATAATACATCAGAGTACCATTGGTGGCTAAGGCCCAAAATACCTATACTAGTTAAACACTGACATGTATATGTGTTGAATCAAATCAAATCATACTATTTTCTATGACCAGAACCACACTACGAACACGCGATGTTGCGTTGCGTGGCGTGTTTCAGTATTTTGTTTCGGGCCTAATTCATTGTTTGATGCAATATTTTAAAGGAACCCTACCAAAGCCGATGTGTGCTCAGTTGATCTGGCATTCATGACTATGGATAGGTACATTATCACACTCCGTGTAAGAGTTGCTACTTTATAGCTCACATCTCTAAGGGTTGAGTGTGACAAATTATTTAATTACTATTTGCTATACAAATGTAAAAAAACTTAATCAGGATTTTCTGATACATAACCAATCCACCTATGTAGTTCAAAGATATCTTCAGTCAATAGTATGTCTGGCGTATATTAGCCGAACTCACATTGAACTTATAAAAGGGTGTGTAATTAATATAAAAACAACACTTTAGCTACCTCCACTAATGTTTTAAATTGTTCTAGCCAATAATGATAATAATCAAGCATTTTTTTATTGTATTCAGGTAATATGCAGTGAAACAAGAACTGGGATTTTCATCTTTGTTAAATGGTAAGCTTAAGCAATTATTTATACAAGACTTTTCCACTCGCATACCGACCACTGCAACTCTGAAAGCCAGGATTAACTGTGGCAAACAATTGACACTGAGGACCTTGGCTAGTCTCTTAGGGACACATGACTGTTTTTAACCATCGAAATTGATTGGAAAGAAAGAACAAATAGAAGGAGTTAGTAAATAATTATCCACTTCCCTCCATTGATAAGTTGAAAATTTATGTGATGAATAAATGTATCGCCCCTAGCTGAAAATTTGATGATCTGATCAAACCTGAATATAATTACATATTAGAAATAAAATTTAATGTCACAACATCAGAAAGTAAAAATGTTATATTTTTGATTGCAGGACCAAACAAAACTATGACTTGTTAAAAGTGGCTCAGATTAATAATGAACAAAGGTATGTTTTTCACAAACTTTATTTATTTTTCCGTAGTTCATAATTATATCTCCACCAGTGGCGGTACTTCCATACAAGCCCAAAAGCCCGGCTTGCCTTACTTAATACGCATATATTCAATCCTAAAGGCAAATTAGTACCTTAAATAAAATACATTCGTTTAATGCAAAACGTCTATCATTTTTAAATTTTACCGCGCCATAATGGAGCCCGCGCCTGCGACGGAGCACCCGCGCCGCGCCCGGCAACTCGCCTAAGCGAGCGCCGCGGTCTAAAACACTAATATAAAATTATTTCATTCAAAATCAACGCTGGTCCACGCGTGACGCAATATCTTAAAAGATGGAACACACCAAAGTATTATCTATCTTTTTCTCTCGTGTGCTTTTACCTGGCTTCTGGCGTATATTGCCCTCTCAGTCGCACCTTTGGGTGAAATGCTACTACCATGACACTACGTACCTATACATATAGCTATTTTTTAATGCAATTTGTACCAAGCAAAATGCCCGGCTTCACGGAGTGAAGTTGTGCACTTGACATGTCATATTATGATCCAAATTTATCGAAAAATATTTATGTTTTGCTACAAGTTATATTGGATAATATATAAAATAAATTGATATTTTTTGAGACCGTATTATGATGTTTTAAGTGTTTTTAATAATATATAATTAGAATACTTAATTTGGAAATGTCCATAATTTAGGACCTGTGGCTAGCTTCACACTTATTATTATGTCTTTCGAGCGAACGATTAACCAGTAACCACTGAACATCTAGTTTAGTTTTCATTTGATTATAGTATTTTACGTTTATTACGTATAATAATGGGTGAAAATGTGCCTTGTGATGGTTTGAAGTGTGTGCAAGTGTTGATCGGCGAGGAAAAGGTAAATTCATTACATTTCGTAGACAAACAACTACTCGTATCTGGTCCAAAATCTACGCCTGATTTGTTGTGTATTTCTCGAAATACTATAGAATACAATTTTATAGATCAGTGCACATAACTACCGGGTATCTCAAGACTGCTACCGAAAACGAAGCCGGGTGGTAGTTTTAGTGACTACAAACACAATGCAACTAAAAATTTCGCAAAGAAACGCGACAGTTATTTTTTATGATTTTTTAAATATCGTCATTTTTGGGTGGTAAATCCATAGTTTTTGCTAAAATAATAATTTTAACTCTTTTATACCTTAGATTACTTATAAATAAAAAGGTATACACTATTATTTTAGGAAAAAATGCATTTACCACCCAAATATGGTCATAGGAAAAAAATAACAATATAAAATTTGTCGCTTTTTTTGCAACTTTTTCTGTTGCATTGTGTCTGAAGTTGCTTAAACTACCACCCGTCTTCGTTTTCGGTAGCAGTCTTGATATACCCTGTATATAGATTTCTGGATGTTCTTATACTTTATACATTAATAAGTTATACTGTCGGTGTTGTATATTTTTTTCGAACGATGTACTTAAATTTTTGGAATTGTTCCCGCTATAGTGATTTAAATAATTTAACTGGTTCTTTTATAGTAATTGACAGAAACATGTGAATGCATTAATATATTTTCATAATTCCGGTAAACCGCGTATAGAAATCTCTTTATGCGCCATGTACATAATATGTGATGAGATTTCAAAACATTATGCTCGCGTAGACAGTAATCGTAGTGTTTTTCAGATATTCCTTAGCTTCCTTTCAGGGCTCATGATGAATCAAAAAATCACATGCATACACAAAAACATAACATGAATGTATTAATAATAATTTCTGGCCCCGAAGTTAAACACGGCGCCGTACTTGTGCTATTGTAGTGCCGTTTATTAATTTACAAAATAATTACAATATAAAGTTACGAATGCATGCCCAAAAGTAATTTAACTTACACGTTTATTTTATTCATCTATTTAAAACTAATGATGGGCCCTTCAGTATTTTGGCAATATTAAATAGATGGCCGTGAAAATCCCGCCATCTATTAGATTTTTTCGAAACAACTTGTAATAGATTTTTTCATACCGGTGATAAAGATAGTTTTTATTTTATTGGTTTTTATCCTAATCTTATATAGATCGTTTGGTAGGTCTAGGACTGCCTCGATGGCGCAAAGTTGAGGTCTCTGATTCGAATCTGGGGTCGTTTTCTATATTTTTTAAAATTTAATTACATCGCATAGGCTCGCCCCTATCGCATGATGAACACGTTCTTCTTTCTTAATACCATTTTGCTCCTGAACCAATATTGGGCTTGCCCTAGTCCACAACCCTAGGCACGCCACTGATCTCCACAAAAAGAAGTGTATTAAAAAATACCAATTCCCAATTGTATGTTGATAATTTAATTTACCATTTACCTCTAAATACTGAAAATTCTTTATGATGTACTAAAGTATCGCCCCTAGCTGAAATGTTGATGATTGATCATCTCTGATTTTCGTTAATTAGTTAACAACATTTAACTCACTAATATTAGCATTAATAGAAAGTTTTATTTTCAGGGACTAGAATAAACATAATGTGAAGCAGTGAACATCCTATGTGTAAACTCATAGAAGCTCATAGTGATCATCAGAATGAACATCATCATCTTCATATTATAACAGAAAAGTCTTGTAAGTTATCTAATTAAGTTAGAATATTAGATAATGAATTGGAGCTATGAAAATTATTGTCAAAATTACTTAATAGTTATCATGATGTATATGAAATCGCCCCAGTCTGAATTCTATGTTGATTGATTTTTCTGATAAATTAAATGTTTCGTTAAATAAATCATTTTTAATGTGATCCACCAGTCTCATTATTATTTTATTTTACTTTCAGATCAAAAGAAATCTGCAAATAGCAAGAAAATAGTAAAAAAATAAAATGAGGTATGTGTGCAATGTGAATATTTTTAAATTTCAGTGTATTTATTTAAAATGATGGTATTACAAGCATATATCTGATCACTTTGAGGAAAACTAATTTACTGATTAAATATTAATATTATTATGATTGTTTAAATAGACTATGTAAACATTGCTATAACAATATTTTTGTTGTAGATGCTTCCAGTAAGATATGAAGGAGTCATAAGAAAAAACAACACACAAAAGGTAAAATATATATATATTTTTTTTGTTATAAATCAGACTAATTTCTTCAATAAAATGATGAAATACTTAGTTATCCCTGTCTCACAAAACCATGGGGAAAAATATGGTATGGTAACTACTGAAGTATACATTCCTATTACACATTAAGAAATTGTGTATGAACAATTGACTAATAGATAATTAATTGCAGGTTTCCGGTATTGACTGTGAATGATTGCTGCCAATGCCACAAGATAGCAATAGGTAATAGTAGTTTTAATTTATTACTTTAATAAATAGTAACCATGTTAGGGACGTAAAATAAATTTGCCTTATTACTCAAAGGTGACATGGTACATTAAGAATTGGGTTATTCCATGTTAATGAATATTTTCCAATAAAGGAATCCATTGCAGTAATAAAGCGGATTACATGATTGCCGTTTTATATTAAAATAACACATACCTATTAGGTTAATTTAAAGTTATTATTATAGTATATACTTTATTAATACACATGATGAATGCTAAGTTATCCCTGTCTCACAAAACCGTGGGGATATGTATGGTATGGTAACTACTGATTGTTGTAATTATAATCTTTAAAGACGCAATATTTACGAACAATTACTAATAGTTATTATTTCCTTAGATCCTGTTCCATCACCAGCTGCAGGTTGTGACAAGAACATTAGAACAGGTGATTAGAAGATGAATAAGTTAAAATGATTACATTTTATGATATAATTAAAAACATGATGAACAACCTTTGACAAGCATATATCTCGAAAACTTTGAAGAAATTGATACCTGACATTAAAAATTAAATAAACAAAATAAAATATTGTAACATCAAAATTTACTAATAATTTCTTTTACAGGCGTTATGCCAGGCTTCAGAGGTGATGAAACAGTTCTTTTGATATTTAAATTACAATTCAATGTTGACATGCAAAACCAATAAACTATTTATAAACAAATTGTCAAGTTATCATTTATAAACCACAACCACAAGTATGATAAAATTGATATATGAAGTATATTTAAAATGGAAAAGTAGATTTTTCAGTTTATTATTATTGTGAACACACTATTGTGACAGACTGCAATGTTTTACATTTTACTAACTGAAATGGAGACTACTGGTAGTACCTCTTGCAAAATACAGGTAATGAAAATATATCAGACTCACTTACTACATTCCCGTAGACACAAAATTATCCCTCTTGTATCTGCATAGAAAACTAGCAATCAAAAGCAATGCGAACTTAGGGATATAATAATATGTAATATAGCAGATGAAAAACCATATTCCTTCAGTAACATTGTCATTATCAGCGGCAGTCCACTGCCGTATCACAACGGCGCTTTTTTTAGCCCGTGATAAATCGGCCCGACTATAAGTAACTTATTTTTGATACTGAATGTATTTTAGTGTTATTAATTGGCTTGCATAAGTTTATGACTTAGTAATGATTTTGTTCCTCTAATATTTTTATAAGCGTGTATTGCTGCTTATTTTTCTTTTGAGCATCAGTTACGCCTGCGTGCAATTTTTTTGTTCGGGAAAATGCATCCTTATTAATTATTATCCTCATTTTATGTAAATTCGCCTAAGATGCTCTGTAACATATGCAATATCAGTTATGAGACGATTCTATTCCCTAACAGCATCTTATGTTTTAGACGATTTTCATCTAAACTAGTATAGTACACATTAAAAGTACAAGTGTATATCTGCATTAGAACCTCTGTATTATCCATAGATTTAGTATAAAACATAGATCGGCAATGTGAAAGAGATAGAATAATTTAACTCATACGTTAAAGCGAGATGCATGATGCGACCATTCGTTTACACAGAAGTAGCCAGCAGTGACCCAGAGTCAAAATATGTCAAACTAAGCGAGCAACAAAATTCGCTTATTTTCATAATTTATTTAATTTTACAGTACTTGGTTATATTTATTAAACGTAGTTTATTATAGTGCATTGTGTAGTGCCAAGGTGTGGTTCATGCAGGCGTAAAAATCCGAAATAATTACAGTTTTCACAGGTACCGGCCACTTTTGCACAATACTTTTTTGTGACGATATTATAGAATTAAATGGAAATCCGTGTATACATATCGGTAGAAAAGAATATAGTATTTCATTGTATTAATACGCTGAAAGCATCCATTGCGTATAAAAAATAATATCAAATACGTGAATTTACAATAATTTCAACCAAAAGTAGCTAGGGATTGACTGACAGGTTCGATCAATAAAAGGTTGTCGATAAAATCGTCGATGACAACATATGTTTCCCTACATTTTTATGGGGCTATAGTATGTTGTGATAGTGTGCATTTTTCTCCTTCTTCTACCTGGCGTTATCTCGGCCATATTTCCCCGGCCATTATTATAGTATTCATTCTACAATATTACTTATTACTTTACTTTTTCTCATTTTTTTATATTTGTGGAATATTTATTATAATACTTCATGTGTGTGATTTATGAATTAAGAACCTGTTTCAATCTCTGCCAAGAGGCTGTCAATTTATAATAGTAAAACAAGAACATATTCGATATTATTATAAAATATGCGATACTTCTATGCACAATATCATCATCCAAACCTTGAAGCAACATTATTCATTTATCATAACATTAGGTATAGGTAACGTGACCATTTATTTTTTGTACCAGAGCGGGACATCTGAGGAATTAAATAATAATAATAATAAAGTTTTTACAAGTTTTTTATAATAAAATTTTATATTATACAATCTATAATATAAAATTATAATCGTAGTCGTATTTTTGTATTTGTCGCCTAAACCAATTTATTTCAAAACAACGTGTATAGTTTTTAAATAAGTGTGAAACCTAGTACATGATTAATTTATATTTATTTTCGTAATCAAAATAGTTTTCATTACTGCGACACTCAACTGTGTTTTATCACTTGGCTATATTTTGTTAATGTGAGTTAAATATCTTCGATAGGTGCGTTACTTCCAGACAGACATGTTATTTACTCAATAATTGAGTAAAAGTTTTTAAAGCAAGATTGTATTTACAAAAGTGCTGGAATACGACCACGGTTTTTAGCAGTAGTTCGGTAAAGAATTTCGAGCGGGAAATACATTTTAAATTATCGTTTGGTCTGTTTGCAAGAGCGGGACTATATCGGCCTTGCTGGGGACACCGGGACAGACTTCCTGAAAGCGGGACTGTCCCGCCCAAAGCGGGACGTATGGTCACGTTAGGTATAGGTTTAAAATTTATAATTCTCATAGGAAAAACATTAGTTTAGGTGACGAGATCGAGAAAACCTTTGTAGTTTATTAAACTGTCTCTTTCTTCAGTCACAGGAATGCGACTAATGAACATAGGCCTTCCACAAGAATGTCTACATCAGTTTGTTGTAAGCTGCCTGCATCCAACGACTTCCTACAAGCTCCTCCGTACACCTCCAACGCGGCCTAGCAGGCGTCCAACACTTCCCAATGTGTTACAAGTCAATTAATTGACTTAAATAAGCATATTTTTTTAACTCTAGTATAAATATACTTACGCGAATTTTACTCATTGAAAAAAACTAATAATCATGGATTTTGTTGCAGACTGAGTCCACTCTACGACTACGAAAGCTGTAAAGTAATCGAAACTTCGCGACGGGAAATTAAAAAAATAAACCGAAAACGCAAAAACTTTGTAAATTATAGTTTTATTTTATATTGTTCTCAGTTTAATTAGATGTCTGTACTAAAGACTCATACAAAATATCTCAAACAAAATGTTTTCCAAATAATATGACAATTTATCTTTATTTATTTGTGTGTTTATCAATCTGTATTGAAATAAACACATCAATAAGTTTCTGTTAATATATAATAAAATGTCGCATATATCCATAACATTTTACTTCACAACTACAGGCCGACAGCTATATCGATATCGATATGATACTATCGAAAGTGCATGGTACACCACTATATGTCAAGCACACATGTAAACTTCACGCACACAATCGTAAATCAGTTTTGGTCGCGCTCAAAATGACACATTGCCGATCTATGTTCTATACTACATCTATGGTATTATCCGAAGAAAATCGGCATAATTGATTATTCAGAGATGGTTGTTATTCGCAGTTCAATATCTGCTCTAGAAGTCAAATATTTTCAAAGACTTCCTTGACTGCAGTCCATTTACTACCAGATGCATTGTAGCCACTTTCTAGTGAAAGCGCTAATACAATGACCTACGTACCTATACTCCATCGGTTTACGTACAGTCAGCGACATAAGTCGTTGAACACTTCACATTTTTTGATAAGCTTTTTATGAATTAAAATTTGTACGTACTCTGTAGTCGTAAAATATAACCAAGTAAAGTCATCTATGCCGAGATGTGCCATACGATATTGAAAATAATTATTATTTTGGATGATAAGACAATTCCAAATCTCGTGAATGTGTAGCGACTTATGTCGCTGACTGTACTTAACTAAATGTAAACAAACCATAAAAAAGGTTATTTAAAATTGCCATTTCTCATTTCAAAATTAATTGAAGACAAAAATGTTTACGTAAATGTAAAACTACAATACATGTTCAATTTTATTATAACGATTATAATTATGAATGTGTAAGCTTGGAAACAATTAAATTATGTGAGATCATAATTAAATTACCTAAATTAAATTATCTAATTTTACATAATGCAGTCTGTCTATAAAAAAGACCCAAACACTCAGGCATCCAAAACATTTTCATAAAAGTTACAAGAATTATTATGCTACAAAATCGAGAAGTACAACTTTATCGTAATGCGACTATTTAAATGAAAAATAATGCGTTAAGTCGGATAACTAAGCATCATCGTAATATGTTATGTGTGGCAGCCAATTATTATTCATTGCGATAATGTACTTACTGTTTTCGTGAAGTGGTGAAGTGTTTGGAAGTGTTCATCGTTGTTCTTTACTGTTTTAGTTATTATTTGTTATAAGCTGCTGTTAATTGTTGTTAATACTTGTTACTTGGTTGACTAAGAAAATATTCGTAAATTGGACATTGCAATAAAATGTTGAACAACTATGCGTCACGTGTTCTGGTTTGTTTATATTTAGTTAAGTACCTACCTAAACCGATGGAGTATACAACCATAAATGATAAATGTATTTAAAACGAATATCACGTTACCAAGATAATGTATTTATATATTACTACGTCAATGGTATTACTTATTATTATTATCTACATAAGCATTTTTGTATAGGGTCTCCATTCAACTGATCTTATGGCAATAGAGGCGAAACTCACAACTCTAGGTGTAACATTTATAAAACAAGAAGCTTTTCTAGAAGTGGACACATCTGGAGTGCGATTATTAAACTTGTTGGCCGAAAATAGTTACGGGTAAGTTTTACTACTCAAGAAATAATTTATACGTGTTATTTCCATTCATGGATTACATAAATCATATTATACCAATCACGACTTGCGGCAGGGCGATACAGTCTTGAAACTAGCATTATGACCACGTGCGATGTGGTGGCCTCTTACTGAAAATGCATTGGTAATGACACAATATGATTTTATGAATGTAGCATGTTTTAAATGGTTTTCTTAACATAACTCATTCTTAGGATTGTCGATAAAATCATTAGAACCCATCCTTATTGATTCACGAATCGAAAATACTAAGTTGATAGTCTGATCTAGAAATATATCAAAGAACTCTACGACTTGTGTATATAGTGTCTTAATATGACTGAAGCTTATGATTTATTTATGAGAGTACACAGTCAGCAGTAAGGACGCGAATGATCTGGCTAAACTGCCCCTGGTTCGACTGCCTCGGTTGTGCAATTGTACTAAGATATAACGCCGAGGTCTCGGGTTCGAATCCTGGGCCAAATTGGTAATAGATTTATCTATTAATGATCAGCCCGGAGTCACGAATTTGTGCCTGATTTAGGCTCTTCCCCTATCACATCGTGGGACGAAACACACAAGGCAAAACGTCCAAGTAGCAACTCTGCCTACCCCTTTTCAGGAGAAGCGTGTGACTTTATTTTTGTAATTTGTATTAAATTAATTAAAGTATTTTTGGTTTTCATAAAAGTTACAGGATCTGCAACCAATCTATGGCTATAGAAAAATCAAACATTGGAGGAAGAACTATGCAAGTGCAAAAAATTGTTTGGACTTTATTTAAAGAACAAGAAACATTATGAAATAAACTTTTATTAAATGCTAATAATTTATCTAAAAGGTGCCTATTAATTTCCATTCTCTATAGTCAATTCACTTTGGCAATCACTTGGGACGCGATCGGTAAAAAGTTCAGGAATCTGAAACACAAAAATACATAACTAAGTCATTATTTCTTCTTTTTTTCTGATTTTCTACTTTTTGAGTCATTAAAGTACAACTTTTTAAATCCCATCAAAAACATCCTGTAAAAAAATTCCAAGTCTCGCAGCTCAGGTTTTCTACCGCAAAAAGTTGTGAGATGCATGTAATACCAAGTCGATTAATTTATTTAGTCCTTAAGGGACCTTCTATAGAAAGTTATTACGTTAGTTATTACCATATCAATATTAAAAATTCTTTACGTTTTAAATAAATGGATCGACTTGGCCATCGCATGAAAACATAATGTATCGTACAATTTATACATAATGCTACTGGCCAAGTCGATCTATTTATTTAAAACGTAAAGAATTTTTAATATTGATATGGTAATAACTAACGTAATAACTTTCTATAGAAGGTCCCTTAAGGACTAAATAAATTAATCGACTTGGTATTACATGCATCTCACAACTTTTTGCGGTAGAAAACCTGAGCTGCGAGACTTGGAATTTTTTTACAGGATGTTTTTGATGGGATCTCACGTCTTTTTGTAGAATCCTACTTTTTTTCCTTTTCGGTACTTCTTACTTCTAGAATATCGATACTAACGATTTTTCTTAAAGCCTCTGTCTTATGGATTTTTCTTATTTTTGTAGGTATCAATTTATCACAAATATAGCGGATTTGATTATTAATGTTCTTTCTTTCATTGTAATTGATATTTTCGAGTTATTTAATCTATTTATTTGCAAGTTTTTCTTCGTCATGTTTTTCTAGAGAAATGTTGTACAGTTTCATGGGCTGAATACACCATTTCTCTCTCTATATCCCCTCCTATTATGCCTCATGTATATAGATATCTATCTACAACTATTATTCCATTATATACGGGTACAATGATTCATTAACTGCAAATGTAACTTTGTAATCCTATACATTTATATGGGATTACAAAGTTATTCACGCAGTTGGTCTATCTAGAAAACTAGACACAAATTATGAAATGTTTGAATTTTCCCTTACTTTAGACACTAAACACTAATTATACCGGGTATCTCAAGACTGCTACCGAAAACGAAGCCGGGTGGTAGTTTTGGTGGCTACAAACACAATGCAATAAAAAAAATCGCATAGAAACGCGACAATTATTTTTTATGATTTTTTAAATATCGTCATTTTTGGGTAGTAAATCCATAGTTTTTGCTAAAATAATAATTTAAACTCTTTTATACCTTAGAGTATTAATAAATAATAGGGCATACACTATTATTTTAGGATAAAATGTATTTACCACCCAAATATGGTCATAGGAAAAAAATAACGAAAAAAAAAATATTGCCTTTTTTTGCAACTTTTTCTGTTGCATTGTGTCTGAAGTCGCTTAAACTACCACCCGGCTTCGTTTTCGGTAGCAGTCTTGATATACCCTGTATTCTAAATTTGAAGGTTCTATGTCTGCTAGAAGTGCCTTAGACTTTTGATGATCTGTCAGTCAGTCAGTGAGTGACAAAATTACGAAAGTTTGACACATTATAATTCTTAAACTACTGGTTCAAATTGAATGAAATTTTAAATATACCGTGTTTACACAATGCCTACTTAGTAACTGAAAATTCAGGCTTCTTGCTTTAGCCACAACGAAGTTATGGGGGGTTGAAAATGGTCTGAATTGCTTCGAGAAAAGGATGTTACGGCCTATAGCTCGACTTGGAGGGGGCTCGGCCGCGCCCCCAGATACATTATAAAACTTTCTATTGTTGCAAATGGGTATTATTATTCCTTGAAAATACCTGTGGTGTGTAGGCTTCTACTCTATCAAGCAATGATTCTGAATAACCTGGAGTATAATACCTGAAAAAGTATATTGTTTTAAGGTAATATTAAAAGAACAATTAATGAATTATACTGCCCATATTTATTTAGCTTTAAAATAGGTAGGTATATTTTTTTTATTCATCGTCAAACTTCATGTAATAACATAATAAGCAGCGCGTCAACATTGCTAAGTTAATGTTATCGTTACTAGTTGATGCCTAATTAATAGAGGCGTACTGAACTTACCGTACAATTTCTTCAGGAAAGCAACTGTTAATAATATTTATGTACTCTTTAAGAGAAGTCCCAGGAACAGTATCTATTTCTTGTACCCTTTTCAGGGCTCCGGTTGTTACAAATAATCTTCTAGCTCTTGCGTCATTTGGTAGTATCTGAAAAATATAAAGTTCTTTTAGAATGTCAGCAAGTTAACATTTTTCTTATAATGCGTTATTTGGCAGTTTAATATGTATTTATTTATGTCTTTAAACTATGTTAGAAATGTTAAGCTATTTCAGTATTTAAGTCAATAAGTAAAACTTTCCTTGTTACGGAACGTTATTTCATAACCTCAAAATGTCAAGCTAAAAGCAAAACAAATAAATGTCAATTTTCGAAACATAAAGGCATTTGAATCTCCTTAAAAATATTGTGATTAACAAAGAAGTTAAATGTATATAATATAGTTAATTAACTTTATTATGGCTGGACGAGGCCGCGGGCGCGGAGGCAGCGGCCTATCGCTTACTCATGATCAAATACAAGCACTTGGCATTGCTCGTGGTGAAAACACTCCAGTGATATTGGCACCGCCACCTCTGTTCCCAAAAATTGAAGCTAAGCCACTGCCCTTGCCTTGTGATGCTGCGACAGACTATATGCTCCTTGTTAAGGATCAATTTATAGAATACTTGCATGATTCACCTGCATATGTTAAAACGAAGGCTCAGACAGACGGCGTAGAAAGATTTTCCGATAAGTATAAAATACTCGCACAAGACGCTAAACGAAGTAAAGTTTTGAATTGTGTATGGGCTAATATGCCTGGGGAACTAAGACCACAAGCTAAACAACTCCGCACAACTTCAAGAAAACGCAGACTTGATGATCCTAATGTGATTGCAAAAAAATTGCAAATATTGGAGAAGAAGGAGATGCAGGAAACGGATAAAAATGACGAAACGAATGAAGGTGAAGGTGAGAAGAGAGAGGATGACAATGATGAGGAATTGATTGAGGATGAACAGGAAAATGAGGAGGAAATTGATGATGGAACTGACTATGCTAACAACTACTTTGATAATGGTGAAGATTATGAAGATGATGAGGATGATAACTTAGATGATGGACCAGTCTACTAATAGAATTATTATTGTAATATTTATACATTAAGTGGCCTCTTGTTAAAAATACACCTAAACATGATATAAACATTTTTTTTTGGATATATGTAATTTATTTTTTAACTTTACACTCACATGTATAATTGTTAACATGCTTTTTTTTCATAGTTATAATTTGACAACAACTATGTCAATAAGGGCTTTAAAATTAGAGCAAAATAAGGATTTTCAACAGGTGAGACTACATATATATATATATAATAAGTTGGAAAATATATATCTGGTTTATGGGATATTTAAATTAACATAATAAGCCTCGTCACATGATTTTTATGGAAATTAGCAATAGGATATTTTTTATATTGTAGTGGAATAGGTACCCTACGATGCCAGCATAATGATATGCCTACAAGCTATAGCCAATATCTCATTTGAATACTTTATCTGGACTCTTTAAGTGCTGTACTGTAATCACAGATCACTTCCAATAGATACCGCATTACGCTAGTTTTGTTTTGAACCGAAAACGCCAACGAAGGGAACTGCGCGGGGGGTGGGCGGCTTGCAGCGCGGTCACGTGGACTTCACTGGAGAGATGAGGCATAAGTCGATAAATAAAAAAAATGTATCGATAGTTCGATTTGCCAGTAAGTTCATGTGTTATGATCGCTTCTATAACTTAATTACCAACTTGTTAAATGTTTGATAATATTTGATAAATTATACCAACCGGCAACCGCTAACTACGAATAAAATAGGATTAAGATTTACACTTTAGTATGTAACGGTTATATTTCTATTATTCACCGTGTATACCATAATGGCGAAATACCCAAATTAAGTGTTGATTTAAAAGATCAGATAAAAATATGAAATAGTAAATAACTAAACCTCACGCCCTAAAGCGCTACAATAACTTATTCCGTTTCTAGAATTCTGATGGCGGCTGTAGTAAATGTAATATCGACAAGTGACGATGAAACCCACTTGACGAACTATGAATGTTTTTGAGACGATATATACAACGTATGTGAAATCAAAGTACTCTGTGGTATGTGAAAATTAGTGCAATAGCTTGTGCTACTGATTCTCAATAAACTTAGTATACTAAAACTTATGATAAATACCCTCCCATTATATTTGAAAACGTATACAACTAGAGGGAAAAAAGGAAATTTAATTACGCCAAAGATAAAAATAAATAAAAAATATTGTAAAAGTACCTTGTTAACAAATTTAACTATTTCAAATTACATAAAATAACGTAATTATGGTAATTTGCAATTTTTATTTAAATCAATATATATTTTGTGACATTGTCATTTAATAAAATTGATTTACATTATTGTTATACAATATCGATATTTCTGGGAATTATATTATAAACATGCGTCAAACACTAGAAGAACGCGTGATTTCGCCAAAAAAAGATGGCTTAATACGGTTATTGCTATGCGAAAAAGAGACGGCTGATTCTCCATCCGAACTCAACTGTTTAACATTGATACATTAACCAGTATAAATTGAGCTCGCTCGAGACCAAATTAATTTAAAGAATATTAGTTATCGATGAAAACTTATTGTGTTTTTTAGATACTTTACTTTTTGAGTTTTTTGCACACCATTTTATTGAACAAATCATTTTTAACTGTAATATTATGTTCCCAAAATGTAATTTTCGCTAACGTGCGACGACATGTGCGAGTCCACTACTTGGACGACACTGATGACGCGACATTTGGCATCGGTTTATATCTATCTGATAGCTTATATGTGTTGGGCGCAACCGCTGCCTTGCATTAGGTATCTATTGGGTTGGGAGTGATCTGTGACTGTAATACATCACAGGCACTCACAGGCACTGAAATTATTTTAAGATGCTGGGCCCAAAAATAAAAAGAAACATCTAGTCCGCGTAAAAAATATGCCCTTGTGTACTATAGCGTCTTTAAAATGAGAGGCTGTACTTTATTATTTTAGGAAAAGCTATGTGCTACCACCCAGATAAAAAAAATAAAAAAAAGACAGGAAAAATAAATATGTCGCGTTTTTCACAAAAGTTTTAGTTGTATTGTGTCAGAACTCAGAAGTCACGAATACTACCACCTGGCTTCGATTTTTGGTATCAATCTTGATATGCCCTGTATATCTGAAATTCCAATATGTACAAACATTATTCATATAATGCAAGATTACTACACACATATACATTACCTTAGCATATTGAGCCAGAACATATTTAAGGATGCATGCTGGAGCGGCATGCAGCAGGGGTTCTAGTGCAGGCCGGTGCAAGCAACACTGCAGCGCTTGCTTGAGTGCGCAAGATGTTCGCGCGCGCACTTCGCCTGATGACTTTGGATTTGTATACAGCTGTAAAGAAACACACTTTGAATTCCTTAACATATTACATGTTGTAGTTCATATCTTTTCCATGTGCCATAACGACGTTTGCATAGTACTATGTATCAGACAATGAATGTGTGCCAATAAGGGAAAAAATCTTTGTTAATATTATTCGACAATCAACAGCCTCGATGGCACCGGTTACGGTTACGACCTGCATGACATTGGTTGAGATAGATAGAAGTCGTGGGTTCGGTCCCCGTATCGAAACATACATTTGATCCATAAGTATAAATTGTTTCGGGTCTGAATACTTGTGAGTCTAAAAATCTGGTGGATTCTAATACCCACGAAATAAGACTTATCTTCGTGAAGTCCGATCTATATATCAGACTATTGATGTAATTGTCTTTTATTTATTTACTAGGGAATTGGCGTTGAGTTAACTTATTGGAAATGAACTGTAAAATATGATAACAATAGGGTTGTGTGTGTGTAGTAAGTAATCATTCCTTAAAAGCATCGTTTATAAAAACTAACGAATTTGAAAACAGCTTCAAAATTGAATGTAAAATGACTGAGATATTAATACATTTAAAAGTACGGTGGGGACACTCGTTGTCTCTTTCGCACGCGTGCACCTTATGGAAGATGACGTCACGCCGTGCATGTTGCATCCTTTTCTATCACTCCTACCACCAACTTTCATATATTTGTAACTTGCTTATTACTTAACGGTTTTTTTTTCTGATTATGATTATGCGTAATGTAACCTTCCGTTATAAACAAAAATAAAAATGTATGAAACTAGCCTATTCCTATCATTCGATCCGCACGAGATTTCATTTACATCATTTAAATGTATATCGTATGGAAACGTTGGTCAAATGTAAGCGCAAACATTAGGTTTAGCTTCTAATAAGCGGATAAAAGACACAAATGTGATCATTTGTTAAATTGTATCATATCCACTCTCAAGAATAAAAAGTATGTTTAGAAAATAATACCCAGTTGGTACAAATGAACACGTCTGTAATCTATATTGTTTGAAAAACAGCAGTACCTATGACGTAACTGATGTGCCATTATATAACCAGGTACTATTATTATGTAACAGTTGCACACGGTTACATGAAAGTACCGCATAATAAATTTTGTTCACGCGGCCTGAATATATATGCATATATTCATATACCTGCAGAAGTCTTGGGAAAGCGTTAGCCACGGCTACCGAGAGACTGTGCTGGGGTGAGTGTTTAGCTATATGTCCGAGCGTCCACGCCGCAGCACACAAGTCCGCATCCTCTGCTTCTGTGTTTTGAAGTATTTCCACCAATGCAGGAATAGCCTTCAAAAGTAAGTATAAATAAATATTTCTGATAAATATGAACAAATAACGCCCGAATACTGGAACGCAACTTAAATATAAGTTGCGCTTAACTACGTTAATCCCGCTTAAATGTACTGGCTAAGTGGGTAGTGCGCTGTTAAGAGCAACTTATTATTTGAATACCGTTCCAGTATTCGGGCGTAAGTCGATTAAAATTCTACCTACTTACAAAAAGGGCTTGCTATCATTGATCTTATATCCTAATTTTTCGCCATTAGCCATAACCATTAATAATTACTCAGAATATTGCAATCAAAACTGGCAGAGAGACCTCAGTTCGAAGGTAAACAGTGAGTATTGACATACAAAACAATCACAATATAAAAATAGCATAGGTGGGCGCAGGTGGCTTAGACCCATTTATAAATTATGATAAAAACTATAAGTTTACCTTGGACTCTATTACAGCCATTGCCAGTTGATCGGATTGTCCGGCGATAAATCCAAGTGCCATACACGATGGCACGCGCGCGCCACCTGTCGTCTCTCCCAAAAGCTCCACTAATGGACCGCAACCACCAGTGTTCACTACCAATTGGGCTAACTACAGAAAAACCAGAATGATAAATACGGACATAAAACAACCTTGCATATTTGATTGGCGTGGATAATGGCATAGGGCTTTGTATTAAACTTCCTGCAGTGCCTCTTATAATGGATTCGCTGAACCATGCAAAGATCAATGCGAATTAAACAAGCCAGACACTCATAGTACAAGTATCATCAAAGGTTAAAATTATTATATTTCAAACTATCCTTACCTACTTATAGACATGGAGCTTAAATATCCTAGTATTAAGTTAATTCTACTATAAAACTGTGGCAAAAATCCAACACAAGACAGGCATAAAAACATTGTATTATTATGAGAATTTCTTTTGGCACTTATCTATGATCTACAATGTATAAAAAGTCTCACGTCATAAAGGTACGAAAGTTAGTAAATAATGTACATCGTATAAAATCCCTTCTTGCCCCGTTATTAAAAATAATAGATATCTGTATCAGGCCATATACATACGTCCCACTCAGTGGCGTAACAATAGGGTGGCATAGTGCGCAAAATGCCACGGGCCCCCGGCGCAGCGGCCTAGCCGGGCCCCTCAGGCCCGAGAGACCGTAAGCAGAGAAAAAACCTAACTAATTTATTACCAACAAAATTAATAATCAAGAACTATTTTCTTAATTGTTATTAAAGATACCAAGGTTTATTTGTGATACATAAAAATAATAATGGTTCTTTAGATTTACGCGAATTTTACTCATTGCAATAAAACTATATTGTACAGAGTATAGCGCAGATTTGGTTTAAAAAAGAATAAAACTTCAATATTAGGCTTCTGAGGGGCCCCATCACCATTGCTGCGTTTGGGCTTCGGCCACCTAGTACCGAGTACACCTAGATATTACGATGACTGATTGGTCTCGTTTTGGAGTTTCTTTATGGCCTGTAGGCATACGAGCATACAGACTGCCCGACGGTCAGCGGTCACCGCCGCTCATGGATTTTCGCAAATCCAGGGATCCAGCAAAATGAAGTCGCTTCCCACCGTAAGGAGAGCACTCACACAGATAGGTTATAGCGCCCAGGGAATTCCGAAGCAGGGAGTTACTTCCAGAGCTTGCACGTGCGTGGTAGAAAAAATCACTGAAAACGTATGTACTTTCCGGGAATGGATTGTTTCCAGGTAGTAAGATTGAACTCTACTGCGGTGCGGTGCGGGAAGTGTGATGGAAGATTAGCGATAGTGGCACCATCTTCCTCAGAGCACTTTCCGTGGAACAATCGATAGATTACACAGACAGACCCGAAGTCGCAATCCTAACGGCTCCACATTCTTCGTGAGATCGGGATTATCGACGATTCGAAGAGCTCGGCGCTGTAAGTAGTCAAGTGGGCCGAGCTGGTATTTTGGGGCTTCTACCCAGAGGTGAGAGCAGTACTCCACGTGGTGCCAGTCTCCAGGTGGTGAAGTATCGCTTGGCTCTGTTGAGAATCCCTAACTTTTTGCTGGTCAATCTGCCCTTGTCTTCCAAATAAATATATACATAAATACACCCAACAGTCACATACATAGTCCTGACCCCACATTTATATCAATTAAGTCTTAGTGTCGTGGGTATCGGGAACTACGAGGGATTTTTCGGTCTCACAAACTCCCAGACCCGAGACAAATACTTGTGGGCCTCACAAACATTTGTCTCGGTGCGGGGATCGAACCCGCGGCCTCTCGTTTCACAGGCAGCGTCTGCGCCACGGAGGCTGTCAACAAATGACACCTAACCACACTTTGCTCAGTCCAGGAATACTCTCGGATGCTTAGAGAGAGTGTCTCAATGACAAAAGGGGTCTTCTTGGTTGCAAACGAGTAACTTGTGTCTTCGTGGGGTTAAACTGAGCTATGTTCAATTCACCCCATTGGGAGGCGCGCCTCAGAGAAGTCTTGGCTTACGACAAAGACTAGAGATTCTTTAGACCGATGTATCCTGCGTCTCTTACTAGCATATGCATAACAATGCCAGCTGGTGATAGTCAACATGTCATTGATAGGCACTAAGGCAGAACAGACAGTGACATATCCAGTACCGCCCGAAATGCGGAAGACAGGTTCTTATTCAGTATGCTAGCGCAGGTTTTTGTTAGGGACCCGCCTCGAACGCAACGTGCTGGCAGGCCAGTGACACTGATATATTCTGATATATTCCTTTCGATCTCCTCCGGGGTACCGGAAAATAAACTTAACAGTTTTCCTCTCCATAAAAACAAGGGGGCCCCATCCGATAATTTTGCCACGGGCCCCAGATGGTGTAGTTACGCCACTGGTCCCACTGCAGAGCACGGGCTTACTCTACAATCGAGAGTACGATTAAGGGGTTAAGACCATAAATTCCACCACTCTGGCCATTAGACCAACACGCATTATAGATCAAGAGCCGGTGGCCGCCAGACTTTACTGGTGGTAGGTCTCTCATATGTGAGAGGCCATCTAGGTAGGTACCACCGCAATGTCTATTTCTCCCGTGAAACAGCAGTGTAAATGCACTGTTGTGTTTCGGATTGAAGGACATTGTAGCCAAAGTAACTACTGGACATATTGAGAATTAACATCTCATGTCTCAGGATGACGAGCGCAGTTGAATTTTGCTACTGTTTACGAACGGTCGTATCGCTTACCATCAGGCGAACGGCTTGCTCGTCTCGCAATTCATTGAAAAAAAAAGACTATCGTCATTTTATAAAAGTTGAAAGTTTGTCTGCGTATGCCTCTGACACAATCAACAATTATGAAGTTCCGATTGTGGTTGCTTTGGAAGTTATCAGCTTCAATGTGTCTCGCAAGATGAAAGAACCATCAATATTTTCTGAATTACAAGAAAATATTTCTTGATTTGATTGCCTTATTAAAATAAGTATATAAAATTCAGCTTTTGTACTATAACGCCAGCAAAATTACACATCCTTACTAATATTATAAAGGTGAAAGTTTGTATGTATGTATGGATGTTTGTTACTCTTTCATGAAAAAACGGCTCAACAGATTTTGATGAAATTTGGTATAGTGATAGCTGACACCCTGGATTAACACATAGGCTACTTTTTATCCCGAAAAATGTAGTGTTCCCGTGGGATGAGTCAGGAAACCAAATATACATATTTTCTACTCTTTCAAATTCAAATTGTTGGCACGGGATGTCCTCTCCTACGGAAGGGAAATATAGTCGACGGCACGCGGGAAATATAGTTAGTAGACACGCGAAATAATATGTTCTTGATGTGGATTGGACTCAAAAACTATCTGCACCCGGGCGAAGCCGGGCCCGACAGCTAGTTATTAAATATAAAGATATACTTATTCAAACTTTAACAAAATGTAATATCGCCAGTGTTTTTTTTTAGTTCCTGTGTTTTATATTAATGATGAATTGTATCACTGATCGGTGTGGTGTGAGGTGATAACCAGCAAGGGAGGGTCTCGCGATTGGATACAACGACCCGCCCTGTGCCGGTTTAGTGTGGATGAAGTGAAATGTGATTATGATTGTGTGCTCGAAAAATAAAACGTAATAAATTATTTTAAATTAAAATTTAAAATAAAGGTGATATTAAAATAGATTATTGTTTATTAAAATCACTGAGCTTGCTATACACAGAATCCACCAGCTCTAAGTAAGAGCGTAGTGCCTTCTCCTTCTTTACAAGCTCAGTGATTTTGTAGGGTGGTACGCAGAAGCGACTGCAGATCATCTCGTGCTTGAGACGCATTGTTGCAAACCTTGGGCAGTCTTCCAACAGATGGTCCGGATCTTGAACTGTTAGTTGAAATTATATGGAACCGGTGGAGGTAGGCCTTATGGCCACCGTGTCCCGTGAGGACCTGAGTCAAATAAAAGATAGGGGTGATCCTTGTCCACAACGTTCGGATGTCTCCGAGGTTAGGGAGAAGGTTCTTAGTGCGTTGGCCTTGTTCTGAACTATTGTATCGTGATTGCCAGGCGTTCAGGCTGAGTTGGCGTAAGTGGCGTTTTAAATAAGAAAATGGCATGACTGCGTAATCAGGTGATCTGCGCAACATAGTTGCCCGGTTTGCCGCCTCGTCGGCTAGCTCATTGCCAATGATGCCAGCGTGGCCCTTGACCCAAGATATCTCGATAGTCCCAACTGATTTGTATTGAAAAAGAGCTTTGTGAATGTCTGTGACTATAGGGTGGGAGTTGCTACGGTTTTGGATTGCCATCAAGGATGATAATGAATCTGTAAAAATTTGAACATCAGGATATCTCTGGTCTAGAGCCCACAGGCATGCATGCAGAATGGCTAATAATTCAGCCTGAAACACCGTGAAACAGTCATGGAGCTTTACTTTGTGAACGGTACTCACGCTTCCATTCCCCCCCGGATCAAAACATATGAATGCGGCCCCTACCTTTTCGTCAACTTGTTTACTCCCGTCAGTATAAATATGGGCTGCAGTGTGGCGCCTGGCTCTTTTGGCTTCGTCCTTATTCGATGAGGTGAAAAGAGGGAAAGTTATTCTCTCTGCCGGGTGTAGTAAATGGTGGACAGGGGTAGGCCGCTCAAGAGGGATGTCATAGGGAAGGTAATCAGTAATTCCGGTCAAACGGGCTATCTCTATTTTGTGAGCTTCGAGTACCCGTAGGTCCATAGGTATAAGCTGTGCGAGTGCTAGGGCGGCGGAGGTTGAAACTGTCCGATATGCACGAATGGCTTTGATGGCGAAGCCACGCTGCATACTAAGTAGCATATATCGCCAGTGTTAGGTATAGTATAAAAGCTCAATTTCATTTATTTAAGGAATCTATCAAAAGTTGTTTACTTGGTAGTCAAATACGTTGGATGGTTCTTGCATCTTGCCAGACATATTAAAGCTGATAACTTCCAAAGCCACCATGATCGAAACGTCATAATAGCTGATCGTGTGATGCCTATGTGAGGGGCATGCGCATATAAACTTCCAGATTTTATAAAATGACGAAAGTCTGGCGGCCACGGGCTCTTAGTTTATTAGCGTGTTGACAGACATTACATACCATAGACATTTTAACAATAGTATGCAGGTTTTCTTACAATATTTTCCTGCACCGTTGAAGTGGGACGATTACTTTTTGATTGACTATCTATACACGTATGTGTGAACCCACGACCACCGAGAACATATTGGCAGCCGCAACTGGTCCGTTACCAACAGGCCACCAGGTACTTTTCTCACATAAAAAATGAGTTGATTCCGCTAATTTGTGTCTTACCCTGTGGCCTGTATGAAAAAGTTTCTTTAATATAATTTTAAGTTAATGGAATGGAATTTTCTGCCATATTCATACATCAACGGAGTGTTTGACGATGTCTCTGAGTAGACAGGCGGCTGCGCGTCGCACGGGAGCGGCGTCGTGACCTGCGTGCAGCAGCGCAGGCGGCAGCGCTCCTCCCGCCACCACGGCCTCAGCCAACTCCGACCGCGCTCCAGCTACCGCGCCCAATGCACACAGGGTGCTACGCTAAGAAGTCACATAACATTCGAGCAAGAACAAATCACAATACCTATATTGTAGCTCCTATACTAAAATTTTATTTTAACTGTAGTTACCTAAACTACGACTCTTTGAATTTTTCCGCTATAATTGATAGGATAACATACAATAGGTGCAATAATTAAATACCTACCTACACAATCTGTACTGAATTTGTGTACCGAAATAAAAAGTAGGTACCTTAAGTTTAGGGTCTTGATTTTCCAATCCACGTACTAAATGACAAATCGCACCAGCATCAACAACAGCTTCGGGTTTGTGTTGTGCCAAATCGACTAGAGCACCAGCTGCTATCTAGAAACAGGAGAATCTTCAAAAAAATGAGCCTTAAGTACGGAAATAACTTGACTAAAATCTTACTCAAACCTGTTTGAGACTCATTTCAGGCTCTTGAAAAGCCAGAACTAGTAGAGGCAGTGTGCCTGCATCCACTACCAAGCCAGCTAAATGCTCACTATGTTTTCCAATGTATCCAAGGGCCCATGCAGCATTTTCTTTAACCTAGTAAATTTAATAGCTACAAATAAATATTAGAACAAAAGCACATTCAGATCTAAGTGAAAATGCTCAATGACTGTTTTGTAAGGATTGATGAACATTTTTTTTTATTTATTTTTTTATTCTGGCCCGGCATAGTGGCCGCATTGCGCCTGATGGTGAGCGCAAATGCCGCCCAGGCAGAGTGTCTACTGGCATCGGACGGCAGTCCCATGTCAATAGACACAATTATGCCGGCCTGCTAAGATGCCTCTTCATACCACGGCGGAAGGACCCAGGATGATAGGAAGGAGGGAACACGTGAGACGGCAAACAATTCCACAGCCTGACGGTGCGGCACAAAAAAGAATTTGAGAACCGTTTGGTTCGCGCCGGGATGGTGTGGACCGTCAAGCCATGGCTTCGCAAGCCAACACGCGTGGTTCTGGTTAGGAATGGAGAGGAGGGGATCAAGTTAAACAATTCTTCAGAGCACTCACCGTGATACATGCGGTAGAACACGCTTAGAGAGGCGACATCCCTCCGGAGTTGTAGCGACTCTAAGTTGCTCGTAACGTCTGCATCATTCACAATGCGGATGGCCCGCCGCTGCAATCCATTCAAGGCATCGAGCAGGTACTGGGCGGATCCATCCCAGAGGTGCGAGCAGTACTCCATACCCGGCCGGACCCGCGCTTTATATAAGCGACAAAGCTGACCGGGCATGAAAAACCGACGCACCCTGTTCAGGACTCCAACCCTGCGTTGTGGCAGTTACTACGCCCTCGATGTGATTCCTTGGATTGAGATCACAGCGGATATCCACAACAAGGATACTTAGGTCATTCCGCATTGAGAGGGGAGCACCCTGAAGAATGGGGAGAGGAGAGAACAAGGGATTTTTTGCACGTGAACGCACACACTGCCAAGAAAACCTTCTTGGCATTGAACTCAACCATATTCCTGGAACCCCATGTAGAAATGAGATCCAAGGTCCGGTTAAGCTCAATGACAAGATCTTCGCGTCCCTTTACAGTTTCGACTCGGCAACCCGGAGGCTCGCAGTGGTGTCGCCCATGAACCGTGCTGTCATCTGCATAGCAATGAATGTTGCCAAGCGACAACAATGTCATTGATATGCAGAATAAACAAGGTGGGCGACAGCACCGAGCCCTGCATGAGGAACTCCGGCATTTACCGACATGAGCGCCGAAGCGTGTCCGTTAACGACTACACGTATTCTACACCCATGCAGAAAGCCGGAAATCCACGAACACAGGTTGCCGGGCAGACCGTATGCCGGAAGTTTGGAAAGAAGACCACGGTGCCAGACCCTATCAAACGCCTTGGCAATGTCGAGGCTCACATCAATCGCCTCACCTCAGCGATGCAGGAGAAACGCTAGAAGATCACCAGTCGATCGATATTGACGGAATCCGTATTTTCGGTCACTGATCAAAGAGTGATCCTCACACATCACTGAGGTGATAGCGATAGGGCGGTAATTGGTAGGGTCCGACCGATCACCCTTTTTGGGGATCGGTTGCACATTGGCCTCCCTCCAAGATTCCGGCACAACACCTGTGCGGTAGGACGCTCGGTAGAGGCGAGTCAGTGCAGGAGACAACTCGGCTGCACAAGCCCTTAAAACCACCCCTGGTATCCCATCCGGACCACTGGCTTTCCGCAAATCGAGAGACCGTAACTCACGCCGCACATCACACTGCCTGATGCGAATATCCGCCATTGAGAAACCGCAATCAGGCAGTGTGGGCAGCGTCTGGGAACCACGGTCTTCGAGGCGGGAATTAGCCGCAAAGAGATTTGCCAGCAAGGCAGCCTTCTCTTGCGGCTTGTGGGCCAGCGACCCTTCTAGGTATCTCAGCGGTGGCAACGCTGGACGGCAGAAGTTAGATTGAACGGCCCTGGCCAAACTCCAATAAGCACGACTGCTAGTTGGGTGATTGGTCAACGCATGCCCAATCCTGCTAACGCGCTGGGCATCCGCCCTAACGTAGGCCTTCTTGTGGGCCTTGGTGGCACGGTTGCAGGCTTCTTTGAGGGAACTGATATTGGGATCCTTCATGGCGCGACCCCTGATCCAAGCGCGATACGCCGCCTGTTTGTCACCGACAGCATCGGCGCATGCACGATTGAACCAGGAGCGTCCACGGCCCTTACTGGCGATCTCAGAGGAAGGAATGTAATATTCCATTCCAAGTCTGATCTCGTCAGCAATAGCGTTGGCACTCGCTGAGGGATCTTTACCCTCAAAGCAGCGCTGCCTCCAAGAGATGGATGCATAGCTATCATTTAGTAATTTTTAAAGACTACTTCGGGTTAGTTTTACAAAAGATTTATTTATTATAGGAGAAGGTACGTAGGTATAATATGTCGATCATAGTCAAGTGCATATGTCGTATGTATGTGATCATAGTCAAACGCAGGATTATCCTCGGTATTTTTTTTTTTTTGCTCAAACTGCATAAATACATACCTTTACCTACACCTTTACTCAAGTTCACATACAATCAAATGACGCAAGTCAAGTTATCCTGTGAACCTTACAAAATGCATAGTTTCTTTGTTGCTATTGGTTTTAATTTTCCAGCAATTGTGCCATAATGAATCTATATTCGTACGTGATTTGGAGCTATTTATTTCACGGCAAACCACTATAACATACGATACCTGCGTGTCAAAATCTTCCAAGCAGGATACAATATGCTCTAAAGATCCTAAACGAACAATCGCGCTGGCTAACTCTTCATTGTGTCTGAAATAAGATCATTTACAGTCTATGGTGATAATGAAAAATAAATAATATATTTATTATATCTTACTTGGCGACGGCTCTCATTAAATATAACGCTGACCGCTTATAATATACCTAGAAAAAGGGAGACATATTAAAATAACAAAACATAATATTAGATTTTCGCATAACAACTCACATCGCATGCACATCTTTTGTTTATTTCATATTCCTAATCTTACAATCAGGCAGTAAATATCATTTTACCTAGACTGCACTTAATTCTTTTACGAACTTCTGGTTATTAAACTAAGTGCTGGTACGAGGAAACAAAGTGATTCTTCACATAATTATGGGTTTAACATAGATATATATTATAGATTGCTTGGTATTACATAATTACGACTACCTCGACGACGGTACGACTGCCACGGTGGCGTAGGTGCACTACGGCACGCTTGCAGAGCTGAGGTGTCGGGTTCGAATCCCGTATTGGGCAGTGATATTGGATTTTTCTATTCATTATCAGCCCGGAGTCAGGAATTGGTGCCCGACATGGCGATAGGCTCGCCCCCTATCACATGGGACGGAACACACACCCCCTTATGGGAAAAAGGCGTGAGTTTATGTATGTATGTATTACATAATATAACATCTCACATTGTATTTGTTAAGATTTTCTAGTGTGATGGAAACCATGCCTCCATTGAGAAGTTGCCTCGCTACGCCTTCATCATGTTCGCTGAGCCTAGCTACTGCAACCACTGCACATTGGCGGACAGTGCTGCATGCGTCAGATAACAAGGGTCGCAAAAGTTCTGAAATGAACTAATTATAGTAATATCTTCTAGCAAAATAAAACCATTGTCTTTTTAATACTAAATAATTAATATTTTTCTTAAATATCTATTATAAATTAATTTTATGAACGTTATTTTTCCAAATACAATTTAATGTCAATCTCCGTAGGTCAATAACCTCGTGGCAAGCTGGTGCATCGAGAGATCGGTGGTTCAGTGACCCTGCGCGCATCGAGACGATTAAGAGGGGGGTCTATGTGAAATGGCCTTTTTCACAACGTTTTTTCTTGGTGATCTTTATTATTAGGTCTTCAAAAAAAATATATGTTGATCTACACTATATGGAGCATGGGCCCTTCTTTTCAGAATTCTTAAAAGTGTATTAAAAGTACTTGAAATAAAATTGCAAAGTGACCTCTTTTTTCCCATTTACAACGTTTTTTCTCTTAAACTACGAGCACTAGGATTATTTTATTATTATCAGGATATTAAGAAATGCAAGGCGGATGGGACCTTCTTTTTATTTTTTCTAATTTCTGTCTCATTTATTTTTAACGAATTTTTTCACATTATCGATACTCTAAATCGCGAGCACGTCCCCGCTGTCGCCCAACAAATCAGTGCGGGACGAACCGCCGTGCTAAACGGACCTATGTCGCTTGTCTTCGCAATATCAACGTAAATTTAATATTGCTATTTCGCTCGACACATTCATTGAGAACGGTTACGGCCGGTCTAACCGTAGTAAATCACTATACTACGTCACTGCAACTGTGGCGCTGTTGCTTGGATACCAAATAAAAACGTGTGGCCGCGGGTTCGATCCCGCATCGAAACAAATGTTTTTATTTATAAATTCAACTATCTACTATCTAACCCATTATTTTATATAGGAAACATTTTATTTCTTGCATTTTTGTAACATTTATATTTTACATTTTTGTATTTTAGATTTTTGAATATTACGATTTTTGTTTATTATGAATAAACCAAAAATTACTCAACCGATCTTAAAATTCTTTTACCATCCGATTCCAACATTATCCTGGAGTAACATAGGCTGTGTATTTGCCTAAAGGAGTTGACATGAGTTAAAATGGAAAATAAAAATCATTGAAGATATTTTTTTGAAAAATATCTTCTACCATATTTTATAAAATTATTATTTATGCTCTTAGTAGAAAGTAACTGTACTATAATAGTAGATTTATTTTGTTAAAGTTAACGATCACAATATTGTACCTACATAGCAAAATATAAGTAGCGTGCGATGTTTTAATATTTCAATTGAATTTCATGCAACTTATGAGAGACCTACCCAACATATAAATAAATAAATTGGTATGTTCCGATCATATTTGAAATAGTAGGTAACATTTAAACACCAAAATAGGCACTAATATAATAGATAGTTACCGGTAATTTGGTCACCAGGGAGTAAGTATTATTGGCCCGAAGGATTGACCGATCGCTTGATGAATGATGTGGCCGCAGGTTCGATCCCCGCATCGTTACAATTGTTTTTGTTTATAAATTCATCTATATGTCTAACCTATAATATTTTATAAAAGAAACATTTCATTTTTTGCATTTTTTTAACATGTGTATTTTTACATTTTTGTATTATAGATTTTTGAATATTTCGATTTTTGTTTATTATGAATAAACAAAAATCCGACGACCTGGACGTCGCGGGACGTCGCTGGATGCAGGCTGCCTCCAACAGGTCTCTGTGGAAATCATTGGGGGAGGCCTATGTTCAGCAGTGGACTTCCTTTGGCTGATGGATGGATGGATGGATGATGAATAAACCCAAAAATTACTTAACCGACCGACTTAATCTTAAAATTCTTTCACCATTCGAATCCAACATTATCCTGGAGTAACATTGGCTGTATGTTTGGCTAAAGGAGTTGAAATAAGGGTTGAAATGAAAAATAAAAACCATTCGAGATAATTTTTTTTAAATATTTTTATTTTCCATTTAAACCCTTATTTCAACCTCTTCAGGTAAATATATAGGTTCTGTTAATCCCGGATAACTACCATTAGAAAATCGAAATATTTTTTTAAATTGGTCCAGTAATTTTTGAGTTTCATTGTAAATAAAAATCCAAAAATATAAATGTATCTATCCTCTTTATAATATTACAAAAGAAAAACAAAAATAAAAATATTAAAATCTAAAATGTAATATTGGTATAGATAGATGAAATAAGTAAACACAAAAATTGAACTACAAGTGCGGGGACCGAACCCGCGTCTTCTCTTTTAACAGTCAGCGTTCGAGCAATTCTGCCACGATAGCTGTGACGTTTGTAAGTGAATTAATCATACAATACGGTCAACCGCTCCTAACTGTACTTGATGGGAACATCGAGTGAAATAACACTACGAATATATCGTTTTGTCCGCAGCGAAATAATGAATGAATAGGTATAAAGCAGCGCGCTCGCTCGCACGTCGTGAGCTGGCGTGCGCCGGTGCGTGAGATTTGGTGCCGCCCGTTCGAGCAAGGTCATCGGCGTCTACCCTCCTCTTAATTATTATTCGGTTATAATACCTATCATTTACTTAATTCGGATCTGGACCCAAAGGTCCGTAAATTTAAGACTGTATGAATAACTAGGTAAGGATTAGATTATGGAGAGGGGCAAAGAATGTATTAGGTAAAAATTAAATATCCCAGCACCACTTCCAATCCTTAAAGAATTCGAGTTGTGATTATTCGATTTCAGGACAGTCTGCCTCTCAAATTGGCTCTACCGGACTACATCTCTGTAAGTGTATAATTAATATATCGTACTAACCCAAAACGCCTGCACTCTCTAGACATTTAACATTAGTAGCTCTTGTGGCTAACTCCGCCATCGTCTGGACAAATACAAGCCGAGCCTTCTGATAAGTCTCGAACACTAAACACGTATTTATCATTAAATAAAATGTATGGTTAAAGTAAACTTGCAGTTTTACTAGAATCATACTTTTGATCTTTAAAATTATATACTTTTGATGAATAAATGAAAATTATTTTAGTGTTGAGGTTTTATGATTCACACAAGCTGGTAAGTGAGAACCATTAATTCACAGTTTTATATACATACCGCATATCATAAGATTTTTACGGTTACGTTTTTAATATTACCTACCGAGCTGTATATTTCTTGGGCTGCTCATTGAATGACTCATGGCTGTTTTAAATAATCTATGCAATAATAGACATTAAATAATGTTTACCCGTTGTTGGATATTTATTTTTGTAGTTAATATGTAAATGTGACAGCGGTTTTTTGATTTATTTATGATTTTGATACATTTTTTTTAAATCATTTTACGATTTATGAAGGTTTTAATTAAATAGCAATCTGTCATTGACTTATCGAAACTCATTGAATGCTTCGAGATCTACCTATTTTATGGGATATTGTGCACATGAAAACATTCATCGTTAAATCTCAACTGATCATTATTATTTGATCGGACAACTAAACGAACTGCAAACACGTAGAGCAAGCACCCGTGAAGGCCATGTGACGACCGCTAACGTCACGTCTCGTACAACCACTAACACATAATTTTTACCATGTATACACTGACTCACACATACTCGTCCATTGTAAACCACGTATGCAAGCAACTTACCTGGAGTTCACTCACACGAGTACACAACCTGTCGCAGCTACGACTGAGCGGCCGGCCGCGTGGTTGCAACCTCAGTCCCGCAATATATTACATATTTTTATTAAAATGAACCGCATCTTTTTCCAGTGATTACTTAGTACAGAACATCGACAGAGTGAAGTGTGAAGGAAGTTAGGATGCCGTACATAATGGTAATGGGCAGCCTTAGCGCTCCACATCTATCGAAGGATGAAGGAGCTACAGTTTATGGATTAAAAAGTGATGAACGAGCGGCGTTAGTGCGGGTAAATCTTTATTAATCTTAATTAATATAGTTCAAATAATGAATAATTTCTTAACATTGGGTAGTTTAAAATTAAAAACTTACTAAAAGTTTATAATATACCTACTAGTATGAAATTACATCTATTTTGTAATTTCAAATAAACTATAATAATTTCACTTTCTTGCAATAAGCACTCGCGCATATGGTAATCAAAAATAAAATGATTGGGCTTGAAAATGCCATAATAATGCATACAGCATTTACAATGTATTACAAAAACTAAATTTAATTTTTATAATTGTTTTGTTTTAGGAGCTAAATTCTTCCTTCGGTATGTCAATCGCTACATCTTCAGACTTGGAAAGGACGGTACGGGTGACACAAAAAGGACTAACTTTAGTGGTCGTGAATCGATTGCACGCTATTCTGGGCTACGACGTGGTGTCGCACGCGATGGCTATGACGAATGCTAATCGTGAGCTTGTCTCCTTCACGATGTATAAGAAATCGAGTCCCTCCTCGCACGGACACAGCCACGCTCATTCACTGGCGCACAGCGGCTCGCACAAAGGACACACTCACGGTAACGTGGTCACGCTTTGATGCCACTTCGCTGCGACTTTTGAGCAACCACTATTACCATTCATCATGTAAATACGTACAGAAAAGTGACATTTGTGTATTTATAATTAGGAAAAATAAGTAAAAGAAAAATATATTTTTATATTATTTTAATAAACGTTCAAACAGCGCATGTGAAAATTGTTTTCTTTTTTTGTAATCAGTATTATAACAAAATTCTATAGTCATGGCGAGTTATGGGTTTACAATTATTATTTTTAACGTAGTAAACATGTACATTTGTAACTTATATTATTTTCAATTATAATTTATCTATAAAACTGACTTTAAATAACACACATATTCAGTCTTGACAATATGAAATATCTGTAAAGTGAATGATTAAATACAAAATTGGAATGGATACTTGTAGGTATATATTCGACATGGAAGTACACCTGTATAAACATAATATATTATAGACTAGATAAACTATAGATGCTTTATAATATAAAAGAAGAGCCAGAATTATTGCACTTGAATTTCCGCACCACACACAGGGACTGGTCAGCTGAGCTTCTCACTGTGCGCGCCGAAATTTTGCCGACCAGCAGCCAACTTCTTAAGTGCAGCTGCATACTGCCTCTGAATCTCCATCAGACGTGTGTACTCGTTGTACAGCGTTGCTTTCTGCTCTTTCTCATTTCTATACTTTTCTTCGACTTTTCTTACGGTTTGATTCACCCAATCAACAATTGATTCGAACTGCGTCATAAACTCTTCTCTTTTTCTTGGCGTTGACATTGCCCTAAAAATTAAATTATGTCATTGCATAAGAAGGTACCAAAGGAAATAAAATGGTCAACATTTTATTATTTTCATTTAAATTAATAAAAAGTGACTAAATAATTATAATACTCACTCTTCATAATTATCTAGAATGGAATTCAGCAAGCTTAACTCTTTAGAAGTGTATAGTTTCACCTCGTACAAAGTATTGTAAAATATATAATACTGTTTGGTTTCCTTGTGTTTCGATGCAACTGAAACAAAGACATATTTAATAAAATATTTTAAGGAAATTTAATGGTCACGGTAAAAATAAACATGTTTGTAGTTATAACAATACGGAAGCAATAGCTCAGTTGGGTGAGAGTCGGACTGCCAAACCGCGGCGTTCGTAGGTTCAAACTCAGTTCACGTAGGTATAATAAAATTCAAAATTGCGTAACATCTAATATTTGCTATGTGCACTTATTTGAGCTTTGAACATTTCGACTACTAGGACTAGTTTGCCACACAATTTTTTGTTATTGGTGTAAATTAAAATAATTAAAACTACTGTATTATAATTCTAATCATTAAACTGAGAACTATACGCCTTAATGTCTCCAATTTTAAGTTTAAGCACTTAACAACAGATCGGTAACTTTCAGATGAAGAAAGAACAATACCAATAACAAAAATATCTGACGAATTAAGACTCTACTTTTTTACTTACAGGTTACACCTGAAAGTTCTGCCGCACAATTACGAAGGTAGATATGAGAAAACCAAGTGCATAAGGCCAACATATAATAAAAAAACATAATCCCAAATTGGTAGAATTTAGGAATGTACCTGGTCGTAAAAAGATTAACCAAATATTTGTTCAGGGCAGGGCAGGTCGACAACATGTAAGATCTGGTTAAGTAACTATAATAATAAATCATTTACCTTGATTATAAAGTTCAATAAATCTCTTTTCATACTGCAGCAACTCCGCTGTGCCCGGGACTTCGTCAATGGCGGTGGTGTACCGCAATATTTCCCGATTCAACTGCGCAAGTTCCAGCCGCATATTCGCTATAAAAGACTTCAATTTTGCTTCCCTCTCTCGAAATTCCTTCAGTTCCGACGGAGTTAGCGGCTGGTCATCAGTCTTTAATTTTGGATCCTGCGCGACTCTATTAAAAATATTGGGAAATAAATTGTTATATCATAAAGGTTTCTTATATTTACGCGAAAGTAACACATTTAAATGAAACAACTTTTTTTTTACGGACTTTGTCGCGGATTTGGTTTAATTTTCAACTACTGAGTGCAGGGTGATTCGAAATTCAAAGAAACCATTATATCGGTATATTGCATAATGAGTTTACTCGACACATATAAAAGTGTAATAGTATAGCATGTCGCCAAATGTAAATCTATACTAATATTATAAAGCTGCAGAGTTTATTTGTTTGATTGTTTGAACGCGCTAATCTCTGGAACTACTGGTCCGATTTGAATGATTCTTTCAGTGTTGGGTAGTCCATTTATCGAATAAGGTTATAGACTACATATCATCACGCTATGCTATACATATACTGGGTGGAATCGCTTATCGTCACGAAAAAAAGTGTGCATGGCAAGTACATGACTTAGAACCCTTTGGCATACTTATTTTAATTTTTTTATATTTTTGTTTATGTACTGTAAAATTAATTTACCACTACTAGTTAGTAATTTAGAAAAAGTTATTCATAAAAAAACATTGTTTAGAGAAATATGATATAAATGAAAAAAAACTTCATAAATACACATCATTGTTACCCTACTTTATGAAATATGAATTCGAGTAGAAACTTCTAAATCTAGGTAATAAAATCCTTTGATGAAGCCGCCTCACCGCCGCGCCGCGCCGCCCCCTCCCGCGCCATCGACGCCTTCCAGCATAGATTTAGTATAAAACATAGATCGGCAATGTGAAAGAGATAGAATTATTTAACTCATATGTTAAAGCGAGATGCACGATGCGACCATACGTTTACACAGAAGTAGCCTGCAGTGACCCAGAGTCAAAATATGTCAAACTAAGCGAACAACAAAATTCGCTTATTTTCATAATTTATTTAATTTTACAGTACTTGGTTATATTTATTAAACGTAGTTTATTATAGTGAATTGTGCAGTGCCAAGGTGTGGTTCATGCAGACGTAAAAAGCCAAAATAATTAAAGTTTTCACAGGTACCGGCCACTTTTGCACAATACTATTTTGTGACGATATTGTAGAATTAAATGGAAATCCGTGTATACATATCGGTAGAAAATAATATAGTATTTCATTATATAAATGCGCTGAAAGCATCCATTGCGTATAAAAATAATATCAAATACGTGAATTTACAATAATTTCAACCAAAAGTTGCTAGGGATTGACTGACAGGTTCGATCAATAAAAGGTTGTCGATAAAATAGTCGATGACAACACATGTTTTCCTACATTTTTATAGAGCTATAGTATGTTGTGATAGTGTGCATTCTTCTTCTTCTTCTACCTGGCGTTATCTCAGACATATTTTCCCGGCCATCATTATAGTATTCATTCTACAATATTAGTTATTACTTTACTTTTTCTCATTTTTTATATTTGTGGAATAATTATTATAACACTTCATGTGTGTGATTTATTAATTTAGAACCTGTTTCAATCTCTGCCAAGAGGCTGTCAATCTATAAAAGTAAAATAAGAATATACTAGATATTATTATAAAATATGCGATACTTCTATGCACAATATCATCGTCCAAACCCTGAAGCAAGCTTATTCTTTGATTATAACATTAGGTATAGGTTTAAAATTTAAAATCCTCACAGGAAAAACATTAGGTGTCGTGATCGAGAAAAGCTTCATAGTTTGTTAAACTTTCTCTTTCTTCAGCCACAGAAATGCGTCTAATGAACATAGGCCTCCCACAAGAATGTCTACATCAGTTTTTTGTCATAAAATTTATGAAATCCTTTTAAACTAAAAAAATAACAATTATGTTTCGGAATTAAAAGTGGATTGATTTTAATATTTTCGGTAATTTTCAACAATTTCCAACCTACTAGAAAATCAGCTAACCACTATACTCCATCGGTTTAGGTACTTAACTAAATGTAAACAAACCATAAAAAAGGTTTTTTAGCATTGCCATTTCTCAATTCAAAATTAATTGAAGACAAAAAAAATGTTTACGTAAATGTAAAACTACAATACATGTTCAATTTTATTATAACGATTATAATCATGAATGTGTAAGCTTGGAAACAATTAAATTATGTGAGATCATAATTAAATTACCTAAATTTAATTATCTAATTTTACATAATGCAGTCTGTCTATCAAAAAAGACCCAAACACTCAGGCATCCAAAACATTTTCATAAAAGTTACAAGAAATATTATGCTACAAAATCGAGAAGTACAACTTTATCGTAATGCGACTATTTAAATGAAAAATAATGCGTTAAGTCGGATAACTAAGCATCATCGTATGTTATGTGTGGCAGCCAATTATTTTTCATTGCGATAATGTACTTACTGTTTTCGTGAAGTGGTGAAGTGTTTGGAAGTGTTCATCGTTGTTCTTTACTGTTTTAGTTATTATTTGTTATAAGCTGCTGTTAATTGTTGTTAATACTTGTTACTTGGTTGACTAAGAAAATATTCGTAAATTGGACATTGCAATAAAATGTTGAACAACCATGCGTCACGTGTTCTGGTTTGTTTACATTTAGTAAAGTACCTAAACCGATGGAGTATACATCAATGCCTTCCAGTGACGTTGATACTTTCTCAGTCGCGCGAAATGCGGTACCGAGTGACGTTGTACGAAATTATTTTGGTTATTGGTTAGTTTCTTGCGGTCAAAATGAGTGATTACACGAACAGTGAGTATGTGACAATAATGACATGCTATGTTCGATCCAATGATAACTTGGGTCATGCAAGAAGGATGTATGCAGATCCAGAACATCTGCAGTCTTTGCGTAGGAATGGTATCATGAATGATGAATCCACGAGTTCCCAGCACAAGAACTATTTTAACGACTTATCCGAGGCTACTCGATCATGGTAAGTTCAGACACCCTAATCATGCAAGAATCCGTGACCTACGACAGCGAAGTCGTCTATTCTCGACTTTATTATAAGGTTTAAATAAAAACATATGCAGCTTTTTCTAAGATAGTAGGTACATTATGAATATAATATGTTCAAAATCTTAACAACTTACCAACAACTACATTTACTTAAATGATCCTAACACACTAAGATTCTAAATAAATCAAAATGTTATATGGTAATATATATATGGGGTATATATAGAGTAATAATACCGATAAATAGGCGCGAAGTAAGTTCAAGGTCGTTGCTCGATAGTCAGCTGTGGCGTGGCGTGACTCATACTCGCGCGCGTCTGTGTATTACATGTCGTTGCACTTTAAAGTGTAGGGTGATATAGATAATATGCGTTTTGGGGATATCTTGTACTGATATTGTTTATGGGATAGTTTGTAGTTTTTAATGATAAATCTTGTATACAACGTTAATTTCACATACACAATACACTATGTAAAATACGAGGAAATTTTACATACTGAACATGATTGCAAACAGGCTAGACTGTATTTGTGTAAACCACTGCGGTAGGATGCATGGTCCGCCATGATTGTGCAACAGTGGTCGTGTTATTTGTGATGTATCTTTACTAACATTATACACTCATTTGCAAAAAAAAACGGGCGGTTTTGATTTTAATTCTTCTTTAAAAAAATACGGTACCAAAATGATTTCAATCATTTGTACATGTTACTGGCCGGTTTTAAAAATGCCGTGGTGTTTAAAACAGTACGTTCTAAATTCAAATTTTCGTTTGATGCTCGTTTTTACAGAAAACCACTTTTTATCCTACATTTTTGGTGCTAAGTTCCAAAAGATAATATCGGTTTTCATAACTTTTAGTCAATTTTTATGAATTTATTTCATATTCTTAATTGTCAAAGCTTCATTTATTGCTGTTTAGCTGGCTCAATAATGTTAGAGAAAGTGGTAAAAGCTACCAAAATTATTGCGCTGCTCGAAGAGGGTGGCAGCCAATGCTTCGTGGCTCAGAGGCTAAGTGTGAGTCGCTCGACGGTTCAAAGGACCTGGCAGCGGTATCAAGACACCGGTTCCGTCGAGAGAAGGCCTGGTTCTGGAAGAAAACCATGTACCCAACCACGGGATAATCGTTTTCTTGTGAGTCGCGCATTGAGAAATCGCAAGTCTTCGTATGTGGACCTTAAGAACAACCTCGAAGAAGTAAGAAATGTGCATATTAGTCTATGAACGGTCAGGAGGAGGCTTCTCGCGGCCAATATACGCAGTCATCGCCCGGCCAGCGGCCCTAAGTTACTCCGTGAGCACAGAGTTGCCAGGCTAAGGTTTGCTCGAAATTGTGAGTCATGGACTCAAGAAGACTGGAATAGGGTATTGTTCTCCGATGAAGCCAGGATATCTCTGTTCGGTGAAGATCGACGTCGGCGAGTGCCAGTGGCGTAACTACACCATCGGGGGCCCGTGGCAAAAATCATAAAAAGCGCCCTTCGTAGATATAAAAAAAATTGTTTGAATCCCAGTGCACTCCTCTGACTTTTCGGAGTCATGTATAGTCAATCTCTACGCACAATGACGGTGAATGGTAACATCGCGAGGAAACCTCCATACCATAGCGATTTGCAAGAATTGCTATGGTATGTAAGCCCGCCAACCCGCACTAGGACAGCGTGGTGGACTATATTATGGTCTAATCACTCTCAATCGTATTTTCGATTGTAGGGGAGGCCCTTGCCCTGCAATGGGATATATATGGGCTGATACAGTACATCACAAAATCTTTTAATGACATGGCCTCATATTTCTCATCGCATTATGAACATAATTCATTTTCTAAAATCTAAAAAAAGGTTTCTGTAATAACGAAACGAATGCTTTTGGATTCCATTTTCATTTCTTTCTATGACACAATAGCGATAAACTTTAAATAATTGATCTATTTAAAAAAAAATCTTAAGTTGTATTAAATATAATGGAGTTTTAGGCCCAAAACAGCAATTAGCTCATTTTGCATTTTCGGACTTAAGTATGTAATCTAGCCCCTGGACTTATTTACCCATTCCTCTAAATCAGGATCACATTTTGCTAGTAACTACTTAATTACGGCTATCACGGCTTTCTCTATGTCCACGAAAACTAAATTAGTAACTTTGTGGAGTATAGTGAGCTATTGGCGTAAAAAAACATGTTTTTTTTATGGGTTGAAGCTCCTCTTCTAATGTCCAATGTAACCGCCATTGTTATATGGATATAGGCCTCCTCCAAATTACGCCATTTCACCCTATTGTCAGCTCATCACATTCAGCATGTGGTAGCGAGCTTTTGCAAATCTTCATTCGTCACTTAGCTGGTAGGCGTCCTACGCCACGTTAGTCAACACGCGGCCTCCACTCAAGAACACGTTTACTCCAACAGTTATCGGTTCTTCGACAGATGTAGCCAGCGCACTGCCACTTCAGCTTGCTAATCCTGTGTGTATCTATAACTTTGGTTCTCTATCCGATAAGATCATCACGGATCTTATCTTCCAACGGGACTCCGAGCATAGCACGCTCTATAGCTCGCTAAGCGACTATAAACTAATGGATCAGTAGCACTGTAAGTGGCCAAGTCTCAACAGCGTAGGTCGAACTGGTTGAAAGCTATCGTTTTCAAGCTTTTTGGCAAATGTGACGGGAAGACTTGTAGTATCTTTCTCAAAGATGTTTCTACCTAGTAAAAGGGTCTGCCCCAGCCAGATAAATCAGAAACAACTTCAAGCTGGTGGCCACATACAGCGAGAGGTCTGCGGTTATTGATTATTAGAATAGTTTTGTCGGAGTTAATTTTAAGACTTACTCGCTGTGAGGATGAATCTAGACCGTCCACATCTATTGCAGTTCCTGCAGCCATTCCGCCATCAAGACAATATAGTCAGCAAAACATAGAAGAGGGGCATTTGATTATTAGTTTATTTATTTTATTATTTATTACCACAGTCTCTTAAGAAGGGACTATCGGGCTTACACTCCTAAATATGGTTCAATTTCATGTTTGCTCGTACTTGTGGTTGTTTTGGGTCTGAATATTCTCTATCGTCGGGATTTGCTAATTGGTATTATAGAATTTTTAGTGTCGTCTATTTGATCATTTCCGAGATACATTAATAAATTCCTCGTTGCCTGGGCCCTGTCGGGCTTGAGACCCTGTCGGACCAGGGCCCTGCCGGGCCGGGGCGCGGGGGCCCCTAAGGTCGGGGGCCCGTGGCATTTTGCGCACTTTGCCACCCTATTGTTACGCCACTGGCGAGTGCTACGAAGACGAGGAGAACGCTTTGTAGAGGCTTGTTTTGAAGAAATCACACCTTATGGTGGGGGCTCTGTTATGTTTTGGGCAGGAATAAATTCAATGGATCGTACAGAGTTAGTCTTCATTGAAAACGGCTCACTGACTGGACATCGATACATAACGGAAGTTCTAATTCCTCATGCACAACCCGCATTGGCCGCTTTAGGCGAAGACTCAATTTTATTGGACGACAACGCTCGCGCCCACCGGTCTGGCGATGTGGAAGCGTATGTGCAAGAGGTCGGCATTCGTCGTTTGGATTGGCCAGCTCGAAGTCCCGACCTCAATCCTATAGAGCATGTCTGGGACGTTCTGAAACGACGCGTGAGATCAGTACAACCGGCTCCGCAGACCATCAGAGAGCTGAAGAATGTGATTACCGCAGAGTGGGAACGTATTCCGCAAGCAAGTATCCGGGATATCCTCGCTAGCATACCCACACGAATTCAAGCTGTGATTTCAGCTAGAGGGGGTCACACTCGATACTAAACATTTATCTGCTTTTACTTTATTAAAGAAAAAACAAACATAAATCTTTATTAACTTTTACTTCACGAGCATATGCACTACTAGCGAGCTACGATACTAGTGAACTTTAGCATTAAAACCCATAAATTTTATCAAAATTTTATGATAATACTGACGAAAACGATTATTTGCTTATTAATTTACAAAATTGTGAAAATAATACTATCTATAATTATCAAACAAACCAATAGTAACATTTGAAATGGTTCATTGCTTAGGTGCCCGTTTTTTTTGCAAATGAGTTTATATGATATATGATAGTTGGAATTGAAAATTTTGACTGCCACTTTGAAACGTGTATCTGCACCCGGGCGAAGCCGGGCCCGACCCCTAGTTATACACATTAAATTAATCCCCTTTAAGACCGAAAAATAAAAAAAACCATTGGATGCGACTTTTGTCTCAAGTACCTTTTTATCGAATTTCCATTTGTTGCTAACATTTATCAAAGAATCATAATATATGCATGCATTTTACGATCATATTAATTTTTTCCACTATAAAGAAAATTGAATGATATAAAGAAAAAAATTTTAAAATCATTAGGGAAGGCAATAACTTGCCATAGAATTAATAAAGAGAAATAAAGAATACTTATTATTTTTTTCGTCTAGTCATGACTCCCGTCAAATTGTATTATATATAGCATAGTTCTTTTCGAATACAATCAGTGCTGGGAAAGTCATCTAAAAAAAACACATACAAATTAATTCTTACCGTAACTCGTCTTCCAATCTTTTATTTTCTTTTTCTCTATGATGTATAACTTGCAACAATTCATTTCTTTCCTTAGCTAATTCTTTGAGTGATTTGTAGAAATGTTTTACGTCTTTTTCACTGAAATATAACCACAGTTTTGAGTCGCAACCTTAGTTTACGTAATGCCGCGGACACGAAGTCAGCGGATAACGAGCGGCGAGCGGGCGATAGCAACGTTGCGGGCGGAGGCGCGCGGTTTTCGGCTGACTTTGTCCGCGGCCTAACACTTTTCATTACTGGTTAAATTGTCATTATTGTTTACATCATCATTGCTACAATTTTAAATGTATTTGTTAGATTATGTACCTGTACTGATCAGTCTTCATTAACTTGTGTGTGAGTTTTTGTAATTTTTCCAATACGTCGGCATATTGCTGTCTAGCATACTCCATTCTGGTTTGATGTTCCTCTTTACACTTCTCAACTTCTTTTTCCATGACTTCTATACCTTTCATCAATTTATGGACATCCTCAGAATATTTGAGTTTTTCACTCTCTTCGAGTTCTTTGGAGATTTCACCAGTTAATTCTGAATGCAAAACCGCATAATGTATCTTTGTGTCAGCATCATACTCAGCACCCATTTCACCTTTTGTATATCTCTCAGCCTAAAAGAAGTATTAAAAAACTATACATCAAATCTCCCTAACATTTTGGACTGCTGGAGTGTTTTCATTTGCAAATTTTAAAGAAAATATTTAGCAATTATTAATTATCTATATAGTTATTTTAGAAAAATAATTGTATTGTATAGTATTATTGTATAGTACTTACCTCAGTTGTAATTTTAGATGGGTCTACCAAAGCCTTTTCATAGTCATACTGAAAAATGTAATATTAATTTAATAAAGTAGACACAAACCTTACAGAAGAACAGAAAACACGTCTGTTTCTTTGTTAAACTGATAAATATAATACATACTAAGAAGTCTAATCCTTCATCTTTCTTAGGATCTGCTTTGTTTGTAGATACATGCATAAGCATGCGCTGATCATACTCTGAGAGTGTAGCATTCACTTGCTCTAATTCATTCGTAGGCAAGCCTCCCTTCCTTTTGCGGACTCGACAAGGTTTATATAAATTCTGTAAAAGGGGACAGAAACATGTTGAAAAATAATAAAATAACTCATATGTGCTGTAGTTGTGTATGTTGATGAAAGAAAAAAACGTGTTTGAACTTTACCATAAATGACAGTAAAGTCTCTGCATAACCCAGAATGTGCTGGCCCCAGGTTTGAGTATATGATAATTGATATTGCATGATTTGTTGTAATACTCACAGCCATTCTCAATAATCTATCTATCTTTAAAAAGAGATTTCATTAGATATTTAGATGCATTTTCATGTTTCAGGTAACAAAGATAAAGAGGAACAGATATGGTGCAAATATATATAGCTAGGTAAAATAAATATTTTTGTCTATCTTTGTTCAATGAAGTGTATAATTGTACTGGCATAGTAGTTATAACTATTTAAGCCTCTTGATAAAGATAGATAGAATATAGAAAATGGCCATTAATCCATCTATCATACCATAAGAATGCTGAAGCTGATGACGCGCAGGCGCAGTTCCCGTCGGCCGAAATGGTGGTCTTGGGGGACTTCAATACTCATCACGAACTGTGGCTGGGCTCCTCCAAGACTGATCATGCTGGCAGAGCTGCCCATGCATTCACTCTGACTCATGACTTAACACAACTGGTGAACCAGCCCACCAGGATCCCGAATGTGGCGAGTCATGCGCCTTCTCTGCTGGACCTTCTGCTGGCGAGTCACCCAGCCGGGTATCGTGTGACCGTTAGTGCGCCTTTGGGCACTTCCGATCACTGCCTGGTTGGGTCGTCAGCCGATCGCATCACCTCCACGTCCCGTGCAGGTTAGGCGAAGGGTCTGGCATTACTCGTCGGCAGATTGGGATGGTATGCGGGAATATTTCGCATCCATCTCTTGGAGGCAGCGCTGCTTTGAGGGTAAAGATCCCTCAGCGAGTGCCAACGCTATTGCTGACGAGATCAGACTTGGAATGGAATATTACATTCCTTCCTCTGAGATCACCAGTAAGGGCCGTGGACGCTCCTGGTTCAATCGTGCATGCGCCGATGCTGTCGGTGACAAACAGGCGGCGTATCGCGCTTGGATCAGGGGTCGCGCCATGAAGGATCCCAATATCAGTTCCCTCAAAGAAGCCTGCAACCGTGCCACCAAGGCCCGCAAGAAGGCCTTCGTTAGGGCGGATGCCCAGCGCGTTAGCAGGATTGGGTGTGCGTTGGCCGATCACCCAACTAGCAGTCGTGCTTATTGGAGGTTGGCCAGGGCCGTTCAATCTAACTTGAGGTACCCAGAAGGGTCGCTGGCCCACAAGCCGCAAGAGAAGGCTGCCTTGCTGGCAAATCTCTTTGCGGCTAATTCCCGCCTCGAAGACCGTGGTTCCCAGACGCTGCCCACACTGCCCGATTTCGATTTCTCAATGGCAGATATTTGCATCAGGCAGTGTGATGTGCGGCGTGAGTTACGGTGTCTCGATATGCGGAAAGCCAGTGGTCCGGATGGGATACCAGCGGTGGTTTTAAGGGCTTGTGCAGCCGAGTTGTCTCCTGCACTGACTCGCCTTTACCGAGCGTCCTACCGCACAGGTGTTGTGCCGGAATCTTGGAGGGAGGCCAATGTGCAACCGATCCCCAAAAAGGGTGATCGATCGGACCCTAACAATTACCGCCCTATCGCTATCACCTCAGAGATGTGTAAGGTCATGGAGTGGATCATAAACGCTCAATTGGTTCGCTACCTGGAGGATCACTCGTTGATCAGTGACCGACAATACGGATTCCGTCATAATCGATCGACGGGTGATCTTCTAGCGTTTGTCCTGCAATGCTGGGGTGAGGCGATTGACCGGCGTGGCGAGGCTCTTGCTGTGAGCCTCGACATTGCCAAGGCGTTTGATAGGGTCTGGCACCGTGGTCTTCTGTCCAAGCTTCCGGCATACGGTCTACCCGGCAACCTGTCGGCTTCGTTGTTGTTCGGCAAATTTCCGGCTTTCTGCATGGGCGTAGAATACGTGTAGTCGTTGACGGACACGCTTCGGCGCTCATGTCGGTAAATGCCGGAGTTCCACAGGGCTCGGTGCTGTCGCCCACCTTGTTTATTCTGCATATCAATGGCATGTTGTCGCTTGGCAACATTCATTGCTATGCAGATGACAGCACGGTTCATGGGCGATACCACTGCGGGCCTCCAGGTTGCCCGTTCCCCGTTCTCTCCCCTCCCCATTCTTCAGGGTGCTCCCCTCTCAATGCGGAATGACCAAGTATCCTTGGTGTGGATATCCGCTGTGATCTCAATCCAAGGAATCACATCGAGGGCGTAATAACTGCCACATCACGCAGGGTTGGAGTCCTGAACAGGGTGCGTCGGTTTTTCACGCCCGGTCAGCTTTGTCGTTTATATAAAGCGCAGGTCCGGCCGGGTATGGAGTACTGCTCGCACCTCTGAGATGAATCCGCCCAGTACCTGCTCGATGCCTTGGATGGATTGCAGCGGCGGGCCGTCCGCATTGTGAATGATGCAGACGTTACGAGCAACTTAGAGTCGCTACAACTCTGGAGAGATGTCGCCTCTGTAAGCGTGTTCTACCGCCTGTATCACGGTGAGTGCTCTAAAAAATTGTTCAACTTGATCCCCTCCTCTCCATTCCTAACCAGAACCACGCGTGTTGGCTCGCGAAGCCATAGCTTGACGGTCCACACCATCCCGGCGCGAACCAAACGGTTCTCGAATTCGTTTTTATGCCGCACCGTCAGGCTGTGGAATTGTTTGCCGTCCCACGTGTTCCCTCCTTCCTACAATCCTGGGTCCTTCCGCCGTGGTGTGAAGAGGCACCTTAGCAGGCCGGCATAATCGTTTCCATTGGCATGGGACTGCCGTCTGATGCCAATGGATACTCTGCCTGGGCGGCATTAGCACTTACCATCAGGTGCAATGCCGCCACTATGCAAGGCCATTATAAAAAAAAAATATTTCATAATTTATACCATCGACAAATTAATTCATAGTTTTTAATGAAACACTCAGAATTAAATGAAGCTGTAACACCCATATAAAAAAAAACATTAGAGTTTCTTGCTTGTTGTCTATGAGAAAAACATATGACAGATATGACTGAATCTAAATAATCCATAACAATTTAAACACTCAGTAAAGTATTTTCATTTTCTTAAATGATAGCATGCTCTTACCCTCACAACTGATAAGTTCTTCAAAAGCTTCTCTTTTTGTATAAAATGCGACCTGTCTGTTTCAAATATGTAGTGCTTGTCGTATTGCATTACAGCAAACTTTCTTAATTCATCTTCTTTAGCTTCACGAAACTCACTTGAATATTTTATTAACCACTGTATCAAAGGATAGATATTGATAAAATCCAAACCCTGTATCTGATGTGGTTCAATAATAAATGGACATTTCATAGTAGGCAAGATTTTTACAATTTTTTCTGTCAGTGCACTGGAAATAAATAAATATCATGTAACTCTGGAAGTTTCTCACTTATCTCTAGAAACTGTTGAAATAGTTCATATATTTTAACTATCTTCACCATTTTCATTTAATAGTTTTATAACATCTAATATAACTGCATCAGGCCATTTACATCCCATTGCAGGGCATGGGCCACCTCTACAATCGAGAGTATGATTGAGAGTGGTTAGGCAATATAGTCCATCAGGCTGGCCTAATGCGGATTGGTGGACTTTACATGACTTTACATAAACAAATTGCTATGGTATGCAGGTTTCCTCACAATGTTTTTCTGCACCATTTTAGTGTGTAGTGATTAACTATCAATACACAAACCCAATATTAAAATTACAGTAAATACATGTTAATTCATATTAAACTGTTTAAACACACACAGCCTTATTCATAGACAGTTATAAACCTAGTTTAGTAATCAAATGTTTTGTACCTTCAAAATGACTTTTGAATTCAGATTGAGCTAAGAAGACAATACATTAATTGATAACTAAATAAAGATAAAAACCGCCTATGAATAGGGCCAATTTTTATTTAAATAAAATAAAATAATAAATGTACGAGAAATAGGATTGTGGGATGGACTTTAGTTTATTTGGCCAAGATATCAGGGTTGTGAGGGAGTGGGGGGGAGGGGGAAGGTGTCCCATGTCCCCTGGTACCACTCCCATGAAAAGGTGACGCACCATTCCCGAGAAAAACCATTTAATGTAACCTAACTTTAGTTTAGACTTTAGTTTATTTGGCCACGAAGAGAGCGGCGAAAGTGATCACAGGTGGTAAGGATTGAGTCCCTGATTACAACAATACCACTCTTATTAAAAGGTGGTTTATAATTTTCGAGAAATTAATGAAAATATTTTCTAACCTCATATCACATATTAGGTAAAACGGAACATTATTAATCGTTATTAATATGTTAAATATATAGTAATAAAGATCCCTTCGAAGAACTAATTAATGTGATAAATTTTAGTTTCAATAAATGAACTTTATATCATGTTTGTTGTTTTATTTGTTTTTTAAACAACTTGGAAATCATGTTCCGATGGTAGTTAGTGTACCCACTTTGTGGGAAAAATAGGTCGACTTTGTCTCAAAACCGACTTAGGGCACCCCGACTTCACGTAGACTTTTGGTTACCACCCCTAGAGTGTTTTTAAAAAGCCGGAGGCTCAGAGGGAGAGCAGCCCCCGCCCGCTGTAACGAAGGATAGGCAACCGTGCGAGCCGCAGCGGCTGAGGCTGGTCGCCTGATATCTTGGCCAGATAATGAACCCTGATATCTTGGCCAGATAAACTAAAGTTTTACCGGATTGTGTATTGGTTCAATATTTTATCACTCACTTACATTTTCTTTCCAATAGTGAGATTCTCTTCAAATAAAAGGCTAATATCAACATCAATATCGCAGAGTTCTATACACCAAGTTAGCCCGCCGACAATTTTGTCGAACTCTGAGAGGCCTTGCAACTGCGCCCGGTAGTAACCGGCCGCGACCAGCGCGTCTGATATCTCGTGCCATTTCACTATCTGCTCAGCATCTTCCCTCACTTCTACCTGAACAAATACCACATCTGGGATATATAATACCAGTAATATTGCACAAAGTAAAAACTAATATAAAACTAATCGGTAAATACCTCTTTTCCTTCGTGATCAATTCCGCTGTATATGTTCATAAGCGGTTTACTACGAGTAAATATATTTTTTTGTTTGGCTGCCATATTTGCTATTTATCAAACCTCCAGGCACCAAGTTCGATCTCAACTATCCAAATCAATCCAAATGTTATGTTTAATAAGCCGAACTAAAACATGGTAATATAACAGCATTGAGCATAGGGCCGTAACATATTCTTTGGGCCGTAACTACAAGGCCAATTTATTTAAAAGCAAAAAATAATACATTTTTTCAGGCAGTAGACACTTGTAAGCAGATTGTAAGCACAGACTAATAAACAAGACAGACAGCCGAGTCCATACAACATTTTTAACACCATAAGGGAACTCACACAGTGAAAGCCCAAACATGTACTTTATGTCTATATTATGTTATACAATTCATTCATAATTAATCGTCCATCTCTTTCTATCCAGTACATATTTTGACAGAGTGTTCTTCTTTACTTTTCGTTCGGTGGTTATATACATGTGTAGCAGTGCTGTGACAATCGGTACTTTATCGAGATACCGATCTTTAATTTAATTAGGGATAGCTTTATTTTCCGGTTGACATCTGTGCCTCAAACTTACCGGTTTTTTTTTACCGATTTAGGTAGTTGTATATTCATATATTGGTTTTAAAGAAATTAATAAAATAAACTTCAAAAATAAATAACTTTATTTATAAACAATGAAAATTAAATTAATTTGTTATTCTGAAAATACCATAAACAATCACTCAATAGATTGTCACTTTTTTTCTCTACCACCCGGTTCGCAAGGCTATCTTCGCTAGAGAAGAACGGGCAAGAAACTCTAGCGTTGCTCTTTTATAATATATTTACAATACAGTGATTATGCATTAGTTAAATTCAGAAAAGTTCACAATTCATGTATAAAAATCAATTGATCACAATATTACAGGTCATTTTATACAGCTGAGATACGTGAAGTCAACCAGAACGCACAATTGGTCTACACTGTTCCGGTAAAGCAATGATTGGCAATGGCAATAGTAGTTTCAAAGTAATTAAAAGTTATGATATTATAAATACATTAGGTTTCGTTCATTTTACCTTCTGATTGACCCTAACATACATATTTTAAAATTCGTTATGAGGTTTTTGTTTGTTAAATCGGGATAATCTTAGGAAACTACCACTAAGATAAGAAAAAATCTGCGTTTGATAGCGATTCATGACAATTTAGAATATTTCTCTTCTCAATCAAGAGATGTAAGGTTGTATGGAAGTAAATAATGTGATATGGAAGTAAATAATGTGAAAGTAAGAAGCACAACAAATTATTTATCACATTTACCTGTTTCTGAAAAGAAAAAATGTTACATATGTTACTTATAAATCTTATTATCACATATTTTACTTCTAAGACCCCTCGTAACTAGAAATTTTACAATTAACGCCCAACGCTCTATAAGATATAAGCATAATATTAATATCTTAAGCCTTATGAATGTTAAGTTATGTTAGCAACTACAGTTACAGTTTCTTTATGTTAGTAACTACAGGGTTGGCATTCATAGAAAATGCAATGAAACTACCGTAGAAATATTAAGGTGTTGGATCATAGTAGTTGGCGATATAAATTTACCCAAATTAGTTCAAGTAGTCCCAACGCCGAGTGTCGGGCGGCGGCAAACTAACCCGACAAATCAGACTAAATCCGGTCTGACCTGTGCAGATAGGAAATGATCTCCACAAACCGTTACCTCGTGGTCATGTCTCGCGAGGCCGGTATCCTTGGCTTCACTGCCCGGCTTAAGAGGTAGACAGCCTCAATAAAAATTTACCCCAATCCTACGGTGGGATACGTGCCAAAAGGATGCATGACTGGTGGGAGACCAGTCTTTAGCGCCATCTTTAGAGGACCTGGCTCACTCTGAAGTACTGTGCCTTCATACGGGAATGGGCGTAACCTCGTATGTGACCTGTTTCATTCGACCCTACTCGTGGGAACCCAATGAATAAAGATAGAATAAACCCTCCTCTCATCAATAAAACCCCTGAAAATAAAAGGCTAACGCAACAGATCTTCCATCCTGCTCTTTTTAATCGACCAAGATCACACTCTCTTTCTGACGATTGTCGTGGCAACCACTCTGCTACTGCCATTGCTGATAACTCCAACGTGACAATGCAATCAAATCTGAACATTGAAGAGGACTCATGGTCTGAAGTACCAAACAAAAAAAGACAACGAGACAGCCCTGGAAAAGATAGAACAGTCAAGCAACCAAAACCCAACAATTACTGGCTAAGCCAACCCGTATCAACATCTAACTCATTTGCTGTATTGGAAAACAGTCAAGAGGACTCTACTCAAATCCAACCGAGTGAGAGACAACCTAAACCACCTCCGCTATTTGTTGATAATGTAACCAATATACGACCTCTAACTAATCTTCTGAATGATAAAGTGAAAGGACTGTTTGAACTAAAAGTTCTTCGCAACAACAAAGTAAAAATACAACCAACATCCAGTGACGCGTACAAAATAATTACGAAAGAACTAGATGAAAAGAATACGGAGTATTATACCTACAAACCTAAGCAAGAACGAAACTTTAAAGTCATACTAAGACACATGCATCCCTCAACTGATACAGAAGACATTAAAGCAGCACTCTCAGCATTAGGCCATACAGTCTCTAATATATGGAACATAAAACAAGCCCGAACCAAGAATCCTTTGGATATGTTTGTTATTGAACTGCAACCAAGTTCCAATGATAAAGAAATATATGACATTGTAGCTCTAATTAATTGTCGTATAAAATTCGAACCACCGAGACCGAAACGCAGTATACCACAATGCTCCAACTGCATGGACTACGGACACACTAAAAGGTACTGCCGCCGTAAACCAAGATGCATCAAATGCGCCGGCTATCATGCCTCTAGTGAATGCACCCGCAAAGGGCGTTCTGTAGATGTCAAGTGCGCTTTATGCAACGGAAACCATCCCGCTAATTACAAAGGCTGCACCGTCTACAAAGAGCTCCAAAAACAAAAATATCCATCAGTACCCAATATAAAAACTTTTTTACCTAACAAACAAAGAAATCTGCAGCCGCCACCTATACCACATAGAGAAACAAAAGCGTATGCTGAGGCAACAACTTCAAACTTAAGTCGCACTCCAACAAATACGACTCAATACAATAAAGACACAACAAATCAACATCGGATCCAACACACAACGAAAAGTCCATTCGATTTTGAACAAACGCTAGATATGCTTAAACAAATGATCGAACAAATGACAAAACTCACCACACTGCTAATGAACATCATGTCCAAATTGCAACCACATTCAAGCCATTAAAAGTCGCTTTATGGAATGCCAATGGGCTATCAAATCATACTCTCGAAGTAAAAATGTTCCTGTACACACACAATATTGACATTATGTTGATATCTGAGACTCACTTCACTGCCAAAAGTTATTTTAAAGTGAAGAAATATTCAACTTACTACACGAACCATCCTGACGGGACGGCTCACGCAGGTTCAGCGGTTTTGATCAAAGACAACATTAAACACTGCGTAACAAATTCTTATCAGAGCTATGCCATTCAAGCTACTTCCATAAAAATAGAGTGCTGCGATGGACCTTTAACAATCTCCGCTTTGTACATACCCCCGAAATATAACCTCAAAAGTGAAGACTATACATACTTCTTCGAAACTTTGGGCCATAAATTTATAGCAGGCGGCGACTACAACGCAAAAAATACCGATTGGGGATCTAGAATATCCACTCCCAAAGGACGCGAGCTTAGCAAATCTATATACCAACTAAAATTGAAAGTTTTCTCCACTGGCGAACCAACCTACTGGCCTAGTGATATCAAAAAGAAACCTGATCTGGTGGACTTCTTTGTCACTAAAGGAATTCCTGCTTCGTCTTTGTCTTGTATATCTAGCTTCGACCTATCGTCAGATCACACCGCAATTATAGCTGAACTGTCAAATGATCCAGTAAAAATAACAACATCCTGCAAATTGCACAGTAAAAAAACGGATTGGAACCAATTTCGTAAAACTTTAATAGATACTATGGACACCCATGTTGCGCTAAAGACTGACAGTGATATAATGGAAGCAGTAGAAACCTTTAATAACTGTGTTCAGTCAGCAGCTTGGACCGCTACTCCGGCAGGTTCCCTACATAGAACTGAGTTTATACCTACATACCCACAAATAGTCAAGGACCTCGTACAAGAAAAGAGACAAGCCAGGAAAAAATGGCAAGAAACCAAATATCCTTTGCACAAATGTGCCTACAACAGGTTGGTCAAGAAATTAAAATACATCCTGGGGAAAATCAGGGATGAAAACTTAGGAAACTACATAAAAAATCTAGATGCCACCCCTGCCACTGATTACTCCCTGTGGAAAGTCACAAAACGTATTAAAACACCAATAGCATTTCAATCACCGCTACGCAAAGACGACGGGAGTTGGGCTAAAAGCGATGCCGACAAAGCTAAACTTTTCGCAGAACACCTGGCTCGGATCTTTACACCAAATCCAGACTTAGGATCTTCAAAAATAAACGAAGTAATGGAGAATATCTCTGGAAATCTACAGCTATCACCCCAACTCACGTTGTTCACCAAAAACGAAGTTCGCCAGGCGATACAAAAATTAAATATTAAGAAAGCACCAGGATACGACCTCATAACTGCAAAACTACTGAAAGAACTTCCTGACATTTGTCTCGTATTCCTAACTCAACTCTACAATGCTATCTTGAGACGCAAATTTATTCCCGAACAGTGGAAAACGGCTGAAATAATTCTGATTCTCAAGCCCGGAAAAGAGCCTGATAAGGTATCCTCTTACCGTCCTATAAGTTTACTGCCTATACCATCTAAAGTACTAGAAATCCTCATATTAAAAAGACTATTACCAGATATCTCAAAGGCACAAATTTTGCCTTCGCACCAATTTGGCTTTCGTGAAGCGCATGGGACCATTGAACAGGTACATCGAATTGTTAGTGCAATCAACAATGCATTTGAACACAAAAAATATTGCTCAGCTGCTTTTCTCGATATATCACAAGCCTTTGACAGGGTATGGCATGAAGGTCTACTATAAAAAATACTTAAAACTCTTCCTCCGTGTTATCACTTACTAATTCGATCCTATTTGAATCAGCGCCACTTCTATGTGAAACATGGTAATGAAAGATCCGCCTTACAAGATATAAAAGCAGGAGTCCCCCAAGGAAGCGTTTTGGGACCAGTATTGTACCTCTTATTCACATATGATCTCCCAATAACAGAAAACGTTCTCATTGGCACTTTTGCAGACGATACAGCTGTAATAGGTATCCATGAAAACTTAGAATCCGCCTCGGCAATGCTACAAAAAAGCCTGAACCAAATATCCAACTGGCTGCGCGATTGGCGCATCAGAGCAAATGAGGCCAAATCAGTACACGTAACCTTTACACTTAGGCACGGCACATGCCCTCCAGTCGAATTAAATGGAATTCAAATACCTCATCAAAACGAAGTGCGGTATCTGGGAATTTACTTAGACAGAAGACTTACTTGGAAAAAACATATTTTTACTAAAAGAAAAGCACTAAGTTTACAACTCAGGAAGATGTATTGGCTTATGTCTCGAAAATCTTCTCTTTCGCTGGAGAATAAACTTCTTATTTACAAATGTATAATGAAGCCCATATGGTCATACGGTGTTGAGTTGTGGGGAACTGCTGCAAACTCAAATCTTGAAATACTTCAGCGTTTCCAGTCGAAAATGCTGCGCATAATAACTGACGCACCATGGTATATAACAAATAAGCAACTACACCATGACCTGATGATACCAATGGTGACTCAGGTCATAAAGGATAAACTCAAATCTTATGCTAAGCGTATTAAGACTCATCCAAATATACTCGCTTGTAATCTGATGGACAAAACTACCTGCACTTTCCATCGATTGAAAAGAAAAGCTCCGCAAGACCTCTTATGATGCCTACAATATGCAATATTATACATTAATGGAATAGTCGCTGGACTATTGCCATGCAAGACATTTCTGCAATATAGTTCTAAATCTAGCCAAATGCCTAAATAGGCAGATAGCCAGAAATAGAAAGAAAGGATAAAAAAAAAAATTAGTTCAGGCTTCTAGTAAATTAATGAAATGTTTTCATTATGGTTAACTTTAGATACATTAAAGGAATAGCGTGCTAAAAACTTAATAGTGTAAATTTACAAATTATTACACCATGGAAGCCATTCCATGTGTAACATTACAAATGTATTATTAAATCGAATACAAAATAAGTTAAATACAAGTCTGAATACAATATAATGTTAGTATCTTGAAACCATATATGTATATGGATTAAACATAATATTTTTTAATCACGAAGATAGTTTCTTAAAAATTCTGCATAAAAAAACGAAAATGTTGGATTCAATAATTTGAGGAAATTCAATAATTTATATTTATCCATACACTCCTATACGTGGGCCTCCTCAATAAACGATTGAGATTGAGATAGGTCATGGTCCACAAGTTCATCATTTAAAGATATGATCGAAATTGCTCTTCCATTACATTGCAAATCAATAAAGGTGCAAAAGCATGATTCATATAAACAGTTTAAAACAACATATTATGCTTTTTAATTAGCAAAATGATAAAAATATTGAAGATTACTTTGTTTTTAAACCATGTAAGGAGAGTAGAGATACAATAGTCAAACTATTATATGATTCTACTATGCAATATTTCAAAGCATAAAATTAATTACATTTTCCGGCAAAGTATTGCTATGGACATGATTACAATGAAGAGTATTGCGAAAAATGTCTACTTACAAATATACTATTTGTATTAATTAAAAACAAGTCATTATGAAATTTAATACATCATTGCAGACTTTCATTCTAATGTACTGAAATAATACATTTCAAATTGGTTAATATAAAATACAATTAAACAATACAACCTTTGTATACAATATAAATAAAACTGCAAAATAAGTTTACAAATATTGCAACATGTGAGACATTCCATGCATAATATAATTGGTAATATCATATAAAGGCACATTTACAAGCAAAATGAATATAAAAATTCCTATGAAGGTGTAAGAGAATGTTTGACAACATAGGTCTATTTTCCAGAAAACCTTGAATTGAAACTAAAATTATTGTACACCCTGAAAGGAGACTTGAGCATCAACAATCAAATTTTATCAAATAATTTTAAATTTAATACAATATTTAAATCAATTAACAAAAGTTATTACAAATATTGCAACATGTGAAGCATTCCATGCATAATAATATAATTGGTAATACCATATAAAGGCGCATTTACATATATAATGATTATGAAAATACTGGATGCAAGATGATTAAGAAACAAACAAATTTCTATTTCAGGATTCTACATTTCAATCATATAAAATAATTGACATTCAGTTTAATATATATAAATATTTTGACAATGATCAGGCAGGTTCATATTAAGGTGTAAGAAAATGTTTGGCAACATAGGTCCATTTTAAAGAAAACCTTGAATTGAAACTAAAATTATTTTACACCCTGAAAGTAGACTTGAGCGACAACACTCAAATTTAATCTAAGTATTTTAAATTTAAGAAAATATTTAAATCAATTAACAAATTTATTCTATATAACAAAAAGCTAAGGATTGAGTTTGACAGAATACAGTTGGGACTGCTGTGAGCTGAGGATGATCATGACTATAATTAGGTATTATTATGTACTACGCTTCCTTATCTATATTCCTTATCTTGATCTATAACTCAATGCTTTTGTAACTTTTTCATGGATTAGAGTTTCCATTTCTACATCTTTAGGCCTGTGATCGACATTATTAATTCTCTTATTATTAAAATTACAACACCATTGTTTAACCTGCATTCTAATTGCGTACAACCAAAAAGACTTCATGAAAGACTCTTTATGATTATTACAATTATACCATGTAGTATCAATATTTTTCTTTAATGAACTTACTATTTCGGAATAAACGTAAAAACTGCAAATGGTTGGTAAAATCTTATCATAATATACCGGGTATCTCAGACTGCTACCGAAAACGAAGCCGGGTGGTAGTTTTAGTGACTACAAACACAATGCAACTAAAAATTTTGCTAAGAAAAGCGACAATTTTTTTTATCATTTTTTAAATATCGTCATTTTTGAGGGGTAAATCTAAAGTTTATGCTAAAATAATAATTTAGACTCTTTTAGACCTTAGAGTCTTTATAAATAAAAGGGTATAGACTATTATTTACGAAAAAATGTATTTACCACCCAAATACGACCATCATCCATCCATCAGCCAAAGGAAGTCCACTGCTGAACATAGGCCTCCCCCATGATTTCCACAGAGACCTGTTGGAGGCAGCCTGCATCCAGCGACGTCCCGCGACCTTTACCAGGTCGTCGGACCATCGTGTGGGTGGACGTCTTACGCTGCACTTTCCGCTGCGCGGCCTCCATTCGAGCACTTTCCGACCCCATCAGTCATCAGATCTCCGCGCTATGTGCCCTGCCCATTGCCACTTCAACTTGCTAATCCGGTGGGCTATGTCGGTTATTTAGTTCTCCTACGGATCTCCTCATTTCTGATTCGATCTCGTAGGGAAACCCCGAGCATAGCCCTCTCCATAATACTCTCCAAATACGACCATATAAAAAAAATAACAAAAAAAATTGTCGCTTTTTTTTCCAACATTTTCTGTTGCATTGTGTTTGAAGTCGCTTAAACTACCACCCCGCTTCGTTTTCGGTAGTAGTCTTGATATACCCTGTATATACTCTGCCATACAATTTTACTCCAGTTCTTGGAAGGATAATACAACCTGTCTAATCAGTGCTATACTCTCTTAAACGAATTAATTGGTGAGATGACTCACATTTACTTAATCGGGAGTTTATACAGTTACTACAATCATTACATTTTAAATTTGACATTAAAGAGCGACAAATTGCGCCAGCAATATATGGTATAGATTTGTGTTGATTATATATCTTTTCATTAGGGATGGAGTTTTCTATAAGATTACTTTCCCTCAGAATTAAGATGTTCAAAGTATATGCACGACACGAAATAACTAGTTAAAAATAAATAATTATTCCTGAAGTGGTTTCATTTTCCCAAACCTCACACTATGTGCCTACTGCGCATGCGCGGTGCGGCTCCCGAGGGGGTGAGAGGGCTGGGGGGCGCCTCGGTCACGTGGTACAAGCGGGGCGGGGTGACGTCGAACAAAACTCTCCGCACCCAAAACCCAGCCGCATTCACGCCCCGGAGTCCTTAGGGATGGCGCATGGTGTGAGGGGTTGCGCGGGGATGAGCCCCACATTGTTGTGTGGAAATTAAGATGATTGTAAGGAAAATGTAAAAATAAGTGAGAAATAAAGATTATGACGGGTGCTGAAGGGTGAGGGGCTAGGGGGGGTGAGCGTGGACCGAGAAAGAATATAAAAGAGGGGCGGTTTGGCCGTATCGGCAGCTTCGCGCCGGCCCCGCAGAAGAGGACCTCTCCAAAGGAAGACAAGAAACGAACCGCTGCTCCACGCTCGCCCGCCCCTCGCTCGCTCGCCCGCAGGCCCGTCAGCCGTTGAAGAGAATTGGTGTTTTGAAAATTGAACCAAAATCCCTAGGAAATCTATCACGCACATTCGTTGGTCCTTCGCATCCGGATTATGAAGAAAAAGCAATCGTTGATCATTCGCAGACGAATTGAAGAGGAAATATCAAGATTGAAGACTCAACCCACGCATATCGCCGGTGACTTGGACAACATTGAAGAAATTTCGACGAATCTGATTGGTCGAGAAATCGTTCGAAGTCTCGGAACTTATGCCTGGTGCAAGATTCATTTGGAAGTTTCTAACAGTTTGAAGACTTGGTTCCTGGAAGATTGTTTGAACATTTTAAAGCCACAGCGCGGAGAAGTCGTTCGAAGTCTCGGAACTTATGCCTGGTGCAAGATTCATTTGGAAGTTTCTAACAGTTTGAAGACTTGGTTCCTGGAAGATTGTTTGAACATTTTAAGCCACAGTGCGGGATTTGTATTTTTTCAGAACCGCAAGAAGGAAAAAGATGCCTGTTACTCGCTCGAAGAAGGGAAGTGTGATCGACGCGTCGAAAGATTGAGCCCGGCCGTAAGGGTGCCCCGTACCGAGGGTGGTCCGTCCAGTGCACCACAAGTAATCACTCAAAGCACTGCGGCGGCCGCCCGAGGCGCGGGGTGCCACGCCCACAGGGAATGCTGGCCCATCCGTGAAGACAACTGCAACCTCTGCAAGAACGACGACGACCTCTGAGGATACCGCGACTACTTCAGAGACAGCATACACGGAAACAACGGCGAGTTCGAACACGGCGACCACGCAGGCAGAGAAGGACGACGGCGACACCCTGAAGCCATCCAAGGCGCCAATCACAGTGATCGCAGCGCAAGAAGCTTGCTGAGCTCGAGGCCAGGAAAGATAGCACAACTAAAGCTGGAAGAGGTGCGCGCCTCGCTTGCGTTGGCCAAGCGAAGTTGGAAAAGGAACGCGCCGCAATCAGCGACGATGAAGAGGACTCTGTGGAGGTCTGGAGATGAGCACGAACCGATCCAGTCGTGTACAGGAATGGTTGGAGGGGTCAAGAGGAACCACCAACAAAGAAGCAGGACTCACCAGACGAGGATGATTCGAAAGGACAAGGACAGGGAGCTCGCAAGAACACGGAATGCGAGCACCGGTGAGCGCAAAGATGAGCCCCGGCCTGCGCGTCAGCCACGAACGTGGACGTCACCTCACTGGCGACAGCTCTCACCAAAGCTGTGAAGATGTCGAGAGACGCACCGAGATACCTGCAGGAGCTGCCCATGTTCGATGGGCGAAGCAGCGGCTGGCTCGCTTTCGAAGCTGCCTACTATGAGACTGAAGCTGTATTCTAAAGAACTGAAAACGTTTCACGATTGAGGAAAGTGCGTCAGGGGGGCGGCGAGCGAAGCGATAGCGGTTTACTGATTAGCCAACGGAGCCGGAGACGATTATGAAAGCTTTGAAGAGAAGATTCGGTCGTCCCGACGCGCTAGCCATGCACGAGCTGCAAAAGATGAAGACACTTGGGAAGTTGACCGACAGCCAAGAGATTTGTGTATATTTGCTGACAAAGTGGCAAATACTGTGGGCCGCTATTGAAGCATGAAGAGGATCCATTACTTGTATAATCCAGAAACAGTCAAGACGACTATAGAAAAGTTCACGCCCACGCTGAGAAGCAAATGGTACGATTACGCCGCCGCATGCAAGGATGTACCCGACCTGAAGAGGCTGGCAACTTTTCTCAGCCGAGGAGGCCGACAAGTGTGGAGCGTACGCACCACTCGAGGACGTCCCTGTGGAAAGGCGTGGAAGAAAGAACATCGAACGCACTTTCGTTCGCGGACGACAACTTGGAAGAGTGCCCGCTGTGCAAGCAGAAGCATCAGTTACCTGAATGCAAGCAGTTCAGAGACGCCAACGTAGGGGACCGGTGGGAGATTGCGAAGCGGTTTCGAATATGCTTCCGATTGCCTGAGGAGCACGCACCGACGAGGAAACTGCAGAGCCAAGAAGTGCGGCCGGGAGGGTTGCCTGATGGCTCACCACCGCTTCTTGCACAAGAACACGGGGAGGACGCCGTCAGCACCTCCCGGGCAGTCCGTGCAGGAGGAAGTGGTCACGTCCGCGGAGCTCGTCCACAGACCGATCGTGGAGGAAACCGGAAAGCATTTCTCAAGATCGCACCTGTCACACTCACCGGACAAGGCGGAGCACGCGTGCACACCTACGCGCTCATGGATGACGGCCAGTACCGTCACGCTCGTCGAGGAAGGGCTGGCAGAATTGCTAGGCTTGCAAGGTCCGCGCGACGAAATGTGGGTGCAAGGGTCTCAACGGAACGATGAAAACACGCAGATAGCCGCAGAGTCGACGTCAAAATACGCGGACGCTACAGTGACGAAGAATATATGATACGCAACGCACGCACTGTTCACACCTGATGTCCACCAGACAAAGCGTCGACAAGAGGGGACATTCAACACTGTGCACACCTTCAGGGTATACAAGAGCGATTGATCTATAAGAACGCCAATCCAAAGATACTGATTGGGCAAGACCACTGGGAGTTCTTGGTGGCGCTCGAGTGCGGACCGGGAGCAGAAGCCAGCTGTCGCGTCTCGCCGAGCTGGGAGGGTTCTGCACGGGTATAAGTCAGCACTTCAGAACACAAGCCTTCTGCGGACACACAGTCACTTGGGATGAGCACATGGAAGAAATGATGAAAAGATTTCGACTTAGAGTCGCTCGGAGTGGAGCCTAGAAAGCCGAAAAGTGATCCCCGAAGAGCGCCTTTGCAATCCTGCAGGAAAGGAATCGAAGGATGCGATGGACGTTTCGAACTGATCCTCGGGAAACGGGACGACTGCACGATCCCAACCATTACGATTCTCCTTCAAAAGATTGAGAAATTTAGAAAAGAAGCTCACGTGATGAGGACTGAAATGAAGTATGAAGAGAGGATAAAAACTCCTGTCCGGATACGCGGTCCGATACTCGCCAGCACCACAAGGAAAAAACCTGGTACCTTCCGCACTTTGCCGTGTGAAGCTCACGAAGCAAAGATAGGCGGTGGCTTGACGCAGCGGAAGATCAACGGGGTCAGTTCTGAACGATCTGCTCTGTCGGGTCCTGACCTCTGCCATCCCTGCCGGAATCATGATGAGATTCCGAAACACCCCTTTGCAGTCTCGGCGGACATAAAGAAATGTTCATGGATATCAAAGTTCGGACGCGAAGACAGAGACGCCCGAGGTTTCTGTGGAGGGGCTGGGAGAGAGGAGACACGAAGCCTATGGGATATCAGATGACTCGGTGATATCGGAGCGACGTCGTCACCCTGCACGCACTCTACATAAAGAACAGGAACGCGGAGAGTTCCAGGGACCAATTTCCCGAGCAGTGGAGGAAATACGCGCAATTCATTCATGGCCGTTTTATCCCCCGCTTCATAGGCCACGGAGGTGACAAAATAGTGGACCATATTCACCGACAAGCAGGCTTACCCTGAGAGGATGGGTTGTCGACCGAGCCATCGTAGTTGGCGCAGTTCAGCCCGCGCGGGCAGGACCCGCCGTGCGCATAGGAGGAACGGCCGAGGAGAAAACGCGGGTTCTGTTGTGCTTGGTGGCAAGAGGACGCATTGGGTTTGCGTCAATGAAGGAAGAACCCCACCGGAGGTTTGCGCAATGAACGGCCACAACGAAAAGGAAGCCTTGAGTGTCCAATGTCGCTTTCGACCTCTCGGCTTGGTGTCACCAATACCGACCCCGGGAAACGGCTGATGCAGGAAACATGGCGAACGGGATCGGGGGGAGACCAATCCCAGAAGAACTACGAATTCGCTGGGTCGAAGGGCTGAGGAACCTGCGCGCCTTAAAGGATCTGCGCAACCGCGAGTTACGCTAGGACGCCGTTGGTGGAAAGAGAGCTAACACGTCGTGGACGCCAGGGAAGAAGCATACTCGGCAGCGGTTTGTACATACGAATGCGGAGCGTGGCCGACACAATCACGTCGCGCTAGCCGAACAAGGCCGTGTGGGGCCGCTGAACCCAGTCTATTCACGACTGGAACTACAGGGGGCCTGCGGCGCGCGACTCGGACCAAGACATGTGAAGGCACAATTTCGATTCAGGAAAAAAAATACTGGAGCGATTCCGAACAGTCCTGCATGGAAAGGGCGGAACCTCGCGCTTTGAAGTCTTTCGTCGCTCATGTTCTGCCGAAATCGAGAATTAACGAAAGTAAACGCGTGGCGTGGGTGCCGCGCGCGCAATGTGGGGACGATTGCCACAAGAGACACGCCGGCAGGATTTGAAGCAACATCACCGATGGTTCCGGGGACGGAGTTCCTGCGACAACCGGCGGGAGAGTGCCGGTGGAAGTGAAAGATGCCGACCGACAAAACGAATGAAAGAAAAGGTCTAAGTGTCAGAGAAAGAAAGGCTTACACCTGTTTGCCCGATCTGTGTCGCATTCGCGAAGTGGAGTAGGTAGTGAGAACCGTGGCGCGAGTGTTGCCATTCCTGGCGACTTGGCAGGCGGGAGGAACACACGTTACGATTGGCCGCAAGAACGAAAAGCGCACAAAAGCAACGCCCTACAGCAGGACCCCACGTGGAGCGCCCTACAGGAAAAAGTGAAGCAAATCGAGACCGGAGCTTAAGGTACAACCAGAAAAAAGTTCATGAGTCGAGAGAGTGTGACCTAAGGCAGCGCCGAAGAATGGTAAGAAAAGTGCAAGATGACAGCTATGCGAGTGAAGATGCCCGTCATAGCGGAAGCCCACCCTCGACGACAGGACTCGACTCGCTACCTACGGGTTCGTGGGAGAGACGGCTTATGCGTTTGCGCGGAGAATAACAGCGGCGAAAAGTGTAAGCGAAGACACCAACAAATCCAAGCATGTTAGCACGGACAACATGAATACACGAAGAGTACGTGAACATGTGCACGCAAGGCGGTCCATGGAGGATGTGGAAAGGTGGTAAAAGGAACTAAGACAAAGGTCGTATAACTAGAAATTACGGCCGACCGTGAAAGGAGTATTGAAGAATGCCCACCATGCAAAATAAGGAAGCGGAAGCAACTGAGCCCAGCCAGGAGATCTTCCGCGGCAACGACTGGCGCAACAACACACGGCCCTTCTCCTACACGGGGACAGACTACTTCGGTCCGATGGAAAAGTGACCGTCGGCAAGCACATCGTGGGGGAACCGATGGGTTTGACCTATTCACATGCATGACATAAGGGCGATGCAGTCTGGAAGTGTTAGCATCACTGAGCGCGGACTCTGCCGTGTCAGCACTCAGGGACCTCATCGCGCGCAGACGCCAAACAGACGGAGCTATGGTTCAGACAACGCCGACGGTTTCAAGGCTGCGGGAGAAGGAGTTGAAGGAGGCGTGGAGATAGCAACAGGAAGGAGGCAAAAGGCAAGCTGTTATCAACTGGCGTCGCATTCCCCCGACGGGACACTTCATGGCGGAGCATGCAAGGACTGATACGCAGCGTGTTTAAACAATCATGCGAGGATACATAACAGAGAATACCCGGGTGACGGCGACCTTGCACACACTGTTAGGGAGATAGAACACCATTGTGGAAATCACGACCACTCACTCAGGTGGCCGTGACACCCGACGAGCCGGGGCGTAACCCCCACCACATTATTGTTGGGGCCTAACTGTCACGTTGACAGCGCAGGCGACTTCGCGGACGTCGACCACTTCTGCGCGCCGATGCTGGAAGCGCGCGCCAGCAGCGACTCGGCGACGAGTTCTGGCGGCGCTGGTGGGGAGCACCTGCCTTCGCTCAACCCGGCGGGAGGCCCCGCACCACGGCGAACCCCCGAAATCGGGGGATTAGTCGTGTGTGCGCGCAAACCTGCCGGGAAACGTCTGGCCGAGAGCCGGGTGTCCAGAATCTTACCCGGGGGAAGGCGGGCGAAGGTGCGAGTCGTCGACTTCCCAACGAGCAAAACGGGGTGCCGGCACACCCTGCGGCGGGCCGCCCGGAAGATCGTCGTGCTCCCAGAAGTGGGAAATCGCGAGCTGCGACGGCGGGAGAATATGCACGACACGGATTAACTAGTAAAAATAAATAATGATTCTGAAGTGGTTTCATTTTCCAAACATCAACTATGTGCCTACTGCGACATGCGCGGTGCGGCTCCGAGGGGGTGAGAGGGCTGGGGGCGCTCGGTCACGTGGTACAACGGGCGGGGGTGAGTCGAACAAAACTCTCCGCACCCAAAACCCAGGCCGCATTCACGCACAGGGAGTCCTTAGGGTATGGGCGCATTGTGTGATGGGTTGCGCGGGGATGAGGCCCCACATTGTTGTGTGGCGAACATTAGATGATTGTAAGGAAACATGTAAACATAATTGAGAAATAAAGATTATGACGGGGCGAAGGGTGTTGAGGGGTAGGGGGGGGTGAGCGTTGGGACCCGAGAAAGACTATAAAAGCGGGGCGGTTTGGCCGTATCGGCAGGCTTCGCGCCGGCCCCGCAGAAGAGGACCTCTTCCAAAGGAAGAACAAGAAACGAACCGCTGCTCACGCGCGGCCCGCCCCTCGCTTTGCTCGCCCGCAGGCCCGTCCGCCGTTGAAGAGAATTGGTGTTGAAAATTGAACCAAAATCCCTAGGAAATCGATCACGCAACAAAGTAGGAACTAAATTTTGTGCCTTAATTAAGGTATTTAATGTATCCTAACACTTTATCGTCATATCAAACAATTAGTATTAATGATTTTCAGTTGTAATCTTGTATGTATGTGAATGTGGGTGTTAGTTATTTATTTAATATTATTAAGCAATCCACTGTTTTGCAGGCGAGACAAAATTAGTACCAGTCAGGATTGGTATTTAAAAGTACCATGTTCCATTATCTGTCAAAAAGTTTTCTATCAGAATTTCCTTACACCGTCAGGCTTAGAAACTTTTCACCTTTAACAGAGCGCAAATCTGACCACAAATGTTTTGAGTTGAGATAGCACAAACTGATTCGTGATTTGTTCCCTTGGATTGGGAGAGTCAAAAAAGCCAGACACTAATGTTTTTTACATCTTAATTCCAGAAATCTGATATGTTCAGAGTTACAAGACCAATGATGTGTCACTTGTACCATAGCGCTAAACCCCATTTAAACGTTTCAAACAAATCCGTTTATGCAGGTTATTAGTTCTGCTTGTGGAAAAATATGATCAAAAGTAAGAGTAAAGGGAGAATAATCATTGTTTTCTTGGAGATGGTGGATACTCTTTCATAGATTATAAAACTAGTACGTGATTGTTTTAGATACTTGCCGACTAAAAACTTGGGCTGAGTTTAACCGGTAAGGTATGAGCATTAATTAGTGTTTAGCATAATAAACATATAAATCTATATAATATATTAGTTTGGCATATTGATCACTCTTTGGATTAGGCCACTTCAAAACAGAATCTTGAAGAAATTGTAATACTTAATTACCCCTTCATGTGTCATAGAAGTGGAGTTAGTGTTCTTTGTAACGTTTAGCTCGTGCTTCAGCCACCAAAGCCATCCCATTGTATGACTTTCGATACATTCCCTCTTCGCCTCTTCGAACCA